>NDXB01009361.1:0-30503 GCA_002631895.1 Agapornis roseicollis
GTGTGAGGTGTCCCTGCTTATGGCAGGGGGGTTGGAACCAGATGATCTTAAGGTCTTTTCCAACCCTAATTATTCCATGATTCTATGATTACAGAGCTGGAGGTGCCAATGCTTGCCTGGTTTCATGCAGCCAGACTCTACCCCGGTTAATTATATATGTGCTCTGCTTCATAAACATATAGGTGTCTCTTCCTTCTGTCCTAAAGCTATTTAACTGGCAAAACTGCAGTTCATGTGGTGTGTCCTTGAGTATCTCTGCTGCACACAGTGCTGCTTATGGTGTCTGAAGAGGGAGAATGTAGATGGGATTTGGGGTGATGTTCACATGCTTTCTTGATCCCTTCTCCCTCCACTACTTCTCAAAGGAGTCTGAAGGGTGTTTCTGATGAGCCTGAAATGGGATTTTTGGGCTGTGGGAGGGGTTATGCATTACAAAGGCATCTGGAAAACATGCCAGGCCCTCTAAAGCAGGAGGTCCTGCAAAAAAACCCCAAACAGGCATAATGCTCTCAAAGGAGCTGACACGTCCCCTTCCCATGCAAGAGCCTTTCCCTATACATCTGCATCTACCTTCAGTTCCCATTCAGGCTTTCCAAAGGCCAAGATCTCACGGCAAAAGAGGCTTTCCACCTTTTAACCCGCCCCTGGAAATGCTGTTTCCCCTCTCTCTGGTATCACAAAGTTGCTGACCATGCTGCGTCAGAGAGCAGAGAAGAGCCGTTCATCTTCTTTAACCCCATCAGGTTTTGCTTCGGTCAAGACATGCTCATCTACCGTTCTCTGGTGATTCACAAGCCAGAAAAAGATCTATCAGAGGAGGGATGCACGAAGTCCTCAGTCACCGTGAGTCACTTCTCTGCCAAATGCCAGCTTTGCATCAGAACCATGTTTTACTTGTATCTTGAGAGGGCTTTTTTCTTTCTTCTCAGTTCTGTCATTCGAGGACACAGCCCTGCCTGGGAGGTGGTGAGCACCCAAAAATCCTGTGAAACTGGTGGGTGCCAGAGCCTCTAATGTGGGATCTGGGACTCGAGCTTCCTGGCGTGTTAATTAGTGCAAGACCTCCTGGTGATGTAGGAGTAACTTGATCAAGTTTGTAATCGGTGCAGTGGTCTAAGGAGGATGTTAAAAACTAGTCAGAAACATGAAGCTTCACGTAGGCTCCTGCAAAGAGAAGAGTTTCTGAAGGGGTCATTGAGAGCACAGAGTTTTTCACTTCTTTGGTCCATTTGTTGCTATTGTACTTAAGAACCCTTCTTAATCCCCAGTGGCTGCAATAAGGAAGTCTGGAAGGTTTTATGGCATTTGCAGGACTTTTCCTCCCTGGCAATCTGCATAGTTGGTCCTGATCTTTAGTTATGTCCTTCTCCCTTAATTTTATCAAGCTAAACGGTGTGATTGTTAGCTGCCATAGTAAATCCATGTCAATGATCCTGAGTTAGAAGGAAACAGAGCAGTTGGTACCATTGCAAGCTTCCCTTCTCCTTGCAGATACAAGTTATGGTAGGTTTGTTGGATCCGTACATGCTGTCATGTTTAAATGATTGAACTTTGGCCCTTGGTGGTCAATGCCTCAATATTATGCAGCAAAGATGAAGCTTGCAGAGGACATCCCTCCTCAGTCACGAAGTCAGTGAACATGCCAGTCCCTGTTTCCCAGTAAAAATGGTAACAGCTGTGCCACAAGCAACTGCATGAGCATTTCACTCCTTTCTTCCCTTTCCATCTAATTGAAGGTTAGAGGTTTGCACGTTAGAGTGGAGGCTACAGACACAACAACCTGCAGAGCCGCACTGAGATGCCTTTGTTTGGCATCAAAGAGTAGCTCCACTGGGAAACAGAAACTGGGGCCAAGGTGAGAGGGAAGGAGGACAAGAAAAAGTAGAAGGAGAGAAAGCAGAAGCCATTATATTCCTCTTTGACCTCCCTTCCATCATATGCATGATCATTGTATGCTCACATGAGCACTAAGTGCTGGTGAAACACTAGACAGAACACAAGCTGCAGCACCAGAGGCAGTAGAAAGAATGAAGAGAGATAAATGTTCTTCCTCCTCCAGGAGATGTAGGGAAACCTGCTTTGCTTCTCGCATGAAATATGCCCGAGCAACATCTTCAGTGCTTGTTTCCCAAATGAAGGCTCCTAATTATTTATGTACATCAGCGATTGTCTCCGGTTGATGCTCGCATGTCTGGTTGTGTGGAAGCTCTCTGGGGAGGGATGGGAAAGCCCTGTTAGATCAGTAAGTCTGTCCCCTGAAGTGCAGGCTGTGTGCTCTCGATCTGATAGAAACCGATACTGCAGTTTATCTCTGTCAGAAGTGCTGTGAACACTTAGCGCCCGTCTCTTAATCTCATTGTTTCCTTAAAACAGCACATCCTTGGGCTCTGCTGTTATTTCATCACAAAAAAAGGGAAAAAGGAAGGGGAGATGGTGCTTAACCAACCTGATTGCCTTCTGTAGAGAGGTGATGGGGGGTTGCGGGGGGAGCAGTGAATGTTGTTACCTTGACTTCAGTAAGGCTTTTGACACTGTTTCCTATAGCATCCTCATAAACCAGGTGACAAAGTACAGGTTAGATGAGTGTATGGTGGAGTGGGTTAAAACCAGCTGAATGGCTGGGTCTAGAGGGTTGTGGTCAGTGGCACTAAGTCCACTTGGGGTCAAGTGGTGCACCCCAGGGGTTGGCACTGGAGGCAGTGTTGTTCCACATCTTCATTAATGACCTTAATGATGGAACAGGCTGCATCCACAGTGAATTTGCCAACAATACAGAACTACAAGTGGCTGATACACCACAGGGTTGTGCAGCCACCCAAAGAGCCCTCAGCAAGCTGGAGAACTGAGCTGTCATCAAGTTCAACAAGGGGAAATGCAAATTCCTTGGGAGGGAATAACCCCAGGCACAGGTACACACTTCAAAGCAGAGAAGAACCTGGGGATCCTGGTGGACACCAACTTGCCCATGAGCCAGTAGCATGTCTCTGTGCCAATGACAGCCAACAGATGGGGCTGGAGGAGGTGATCCTGCATCAGAAGGGGCATTGCCACCAGGTAAAAGGGGTTGATCCTTCCTTTACTCAGCACTAGTGAGACCACACTGCAGTGCTGTGTCCAGTTCTGAGCTTCTCCATATGAGGTACATATGGACATACTGGAGACAGCCCAGCGAAGGGCCAATAAGATGATGAAGGGACTGAAGCATCTTTTGCATGAGGAAGGGCTGAGAGAGCTGGGACTGTGTGGCCTGGAGAAGAGAATGCTCAGGGGGTATCTCATCAGTGTAAATACCTGAAGGTAGGGTGTAGAGAAGACAGAGCCAGGCTCTCCTCAGCGGTGCCCTGTGTCATGACCAGAGGCAATGAGCGTAAACTGAAACACAGGAGGCTCCTCCTGAGCATCAGGAAATGCTTTTTTGCTGTGAGGGTGACCAAGCAGTGTCATAGGTTGTGGAGTCTCCATCCTTGGGGATATTCAGAAGCTGTCTGGACATGGTCCTGGGCAGCTGCTTGAGCAGGGGATTTGGATCAGATGACAAACCTCTCTAGAGATCCCTTCCCACCTCAACCATCTCTGGGCTGAGGAGCCCTTCTCTGCCTCACATGGCCTATATTTTCTAGGCACCATCATCCAAACTATTTGTCAGCATCAACCAGGCTTTCCAGTATGAGGAAACTGAATCCTGTTTCCAGGGCTTCAAAGATATTTAGCAACAAGTGCTACCTTTCATCAGGTATTTCACTGCTCCTCTCCAAAGGGATGGTATCATGATCATCATCTTCAGTGGGTATCAACAACTATGGGATTTTTTTAACCCAGTAAACCAGTGTTATAGCACTGTGATATTAGCAGGGTCTTCCTCCTTTACATCTTGCCTGTAAATTATATTTCAATAGGGGAAACCATTTGTAACTCACCATCTCCTGAGCTGGCCAAACATCCACAAGCCTGCTGCTAATCTGCTTTTGCTAATGAAAGCATCAATTCCTAGCAGCGATAGTTGTCATTAAATCAATAAGACACGTAACCCATTCTTCTGGTGCCTCACACAAACACTTGAGCAGCTTGTTAACAAGATTTGCTAATGCTGAGCTCCCACAGTCCAGAAGTTTCACACCAATGCTCAAAACTGGTACCTGGTACCAAAATTGGTACCAAAAAGTGGTACTTGGATGATGGAAGAGCTGTCTCAGTTTGCTTCCGTCTTCTAAATATTGTAACCCTGTTTTCCTTCTATTTTTTGGTGTTTGAAATCTGTGGATTGGCTTTGCTCAGGTGGAGGCAGTTTGGGCTTGAACAAAGCTCTGACAGCAAAGATCTGCAGGTAGTCAAACACTGCTCCAGAGACAGTCAGTTCTTGGTTTGCCCACCTATTTATTTTCCCTCTAGGGAAACTAGGGGGAAACTAACTCCTAGTTATCCCTAAAGGGTTTCCTTCTTTGCCAGAGATTTGTTTTTTTAATCACCTGAAAGCACAACTGCGGTATCCCAACACTCATTTTGCTGGGAAAAAACCCATTTCCTGGAAACCTGGAGGCCAGGTAATGCTTTAAGGATGAGGAGATGACCCCAAGGTTGGCAGCATTGCCTCCAGAATACTTCCTGACATTAAAGGGCAGATGATGTAGCTTATCTCTTGAGCACCAAGAGCAGCCTGTGCTGGAAAGGGAGTGCTTCATGCCACGAACCAGCCTTGTGTACTGGTTTTACAGGTTTATGGTGGCTGGCTCTGACCATCTCTCCAAAAGGCTGTCATCCTTTCTCCATGCATGCTGTGTGTGCATTGACATAGAGGGATCGAGGGCTGCAAAAATAAGGATCACACCACTGACTGCTGGCTTGTAGACTGTAATTAACTTATGATTGAAAAGCACAGCAACAGCAAAATGTTTCATGTGTGTCTGTTCAGAAAGACAAAGAGGGAGGTAAGGAGGGCGATGATGCTGGAGGAAGAAAAGTATAAAACAAGCCGGCAAAGAGAAGAAAGCCAGAGGTGCTCAAGGACAGAAACACAAGAAGTCAAGCTGATTATGGAGAAGAAGAGGCTGTGCTTCAGAACAGGAAGGGGAGCAGCACAGAGAGATGCGAAAGAGCAGTAATGACAGGGAGATGCATCGGATGGGCAAGCTGTGGATTGAAGGTGAAGGCACAAAAGGGCAAGGACAGATACATACGGCTTTGCAATTAGCGGCTGTGATTTATGTTTGCTTCTTTGTCTTATTATCCTTCCCTGGCAGATGTCCTGCAAGCAGCAGCAGTCAGGGGGGTATCTGGGGAGGGGAGAGAGGGGATTTTAAGTAGTCAGACTGACTGTGAGGTATGGAAAGGGCTTTCTAGCAGCCTGTGCAATAATTCTCTGCATAATTCCCATTAGAAATTGAGTAATAGCTGACCTCTTGTTACTAATTTTAAGAGATCCCCTCTCCCTTTACCCCAACATTTGTGCTTCTCACAGCAGGCTTCTGTTCCCTTGGGCATTCAGAGCTGGTTTGGGTTTCAGTTGATGGCTGGTGAGGGGCTGGAAGGAGGGAAGCAGGAATGAAAGTGGCGCTGAGGAAAAACTTGCTTTGTTGGAGCTAATCTGCTGCTCTCCTCCCTGATCCTTTCTCCTCATCCTGAGCATCCCCTTTCCTCTGTACACACACACACACACACACAAAGTTTCTGTTCCATCCATTGTGCCCAAGCTCAAAGGAACATGTTTGCAGGGCTATCACTCGATCAGCTGGTGAGGCCCTGAGGCTAACAGAGAAGCTTGAAACCAAGAAAGGGGCTTAGATATTTAACTTTGGTTTATTTCCAATGAGTTTTCCCACCTCTGTTCCCATGTCAAGATTAACACCATAAGTAGGGAGCAATAGGCTATTCTTAACCCAGGACTGGCCGGGAGGGAGCTCCATCACCTCCAGGAGCAAAGGAGGAGCTGGGGCTGCACAGGAGAAGCAGGAAGCAAGAGGGTGAATGTGGGAAAGGAGGGATGCACTCCCTTGGGAGCAGAGGTCAGAGAGGCTCAGCTGTTTGGAGGGGGCCTGCTGCAGCCATGGCAAAGGGCAGGAGGGATGTGTGGGTGACCACAAGCGCCTCTGCTGGGTGTCCCTCGGGGAGTGAGTCAGGACCTGTGGGCTCACCCTTTCCTATAATAGCTGGGGCCGAGGGTGTTTACCCTGTCTGCTCAGGAAGCCCAAGCACAGGCACCCTTTGTAGTCCTCCTGTCCCTGCAGGAACCCTCCTGCAGCTCCAGGCTGACTGGCTTCATGCCCAAGGCACCTCGGGACTCATGTTCCTCTCAGGGGAATCAAGGAATAAAGCTCCTGGGATTGACTGTGTTAATAAGGACACTGTAGACCTGTGTACAAATGCGACTACATGAATACATTAACTTTGCTTCGCTGTTCAAAACCTCCAGGAAAGCTTACGTTTGGAGTGAGCACACCTCAGGAAATCACTCCCAAACACCTAATGGTTGGCCTGGCAGGGCTCACACCATGACAACCTGGGAATAAGACTGAAAGTGCATTTTTCACCCCCCTTCCTCATTCTTCTTGTGGAATTTCCTCTACTGTTTTATCTGCGGGTCCTTTGGGTGAGCATCTGCTGCCTGCTTGCCCAGCTTGGCTGCCTTGTCTTGATATCCCAGCCTTTTCTCTGTCTTCTTTGGAGGCTGTAGCAGCTCCCCTGCCCTTAGAAGAGTTCAGGAGGAGCCTTGCCTGGGAAATGGGGATTTTGTGGCTCTTAGGCCGAACAAGAGCACACACTCGTGGTAGTGAAGCATTAAATCTCCTCTTCTACCTGGTCTGGGGAATGGGCATCCCTGGTTTTCCTCTAAGGGAATCTGTGAACAGTGGTTGACCAACACAGCTCAGGTAAAATATAGGGATCCCCATTTCCACTGGCAGCTTTTAAGGCAGTCTGGATACCCTAAAAAGGCTGGAAACACCTTGCTCTTGTCCATCGCTCATCCCTGTGTTTGGAGGTGACTTCTCCCCTCAGTCTCCTGACTCCACCTGGAGCCAAGAGCTTGCAGATGCCTTGTTAAAGGTGGCTCAGTTGAGCACCTGTGGATTCCAAATTAAGAAATCAAAGGAAAAAGTGGGATCCTTAAGGAAGTGAATCCATTTTTATCCTTGGAAAGCAAAGGTTACTGGCCCAGCCTGGCTCAGTGTGGAGCTTCAGGGTTGAGCTTTGGAGGAGAAATGGGATTGCCCCTTCCTTGCCTGGAGCAGCTTTGCTGGGAGTGAAGCAGTGGGAAGGGGCAGGAATGAATACAACAGATCCAGGGAAGAGAGAACTTCCATCTGTTATTATTCACCGCCCAGTTGCAGAGAGGGAAAAAATTGCTTGGACATAGAACCACATAGAAGTGAAACTGCATAAATGGTTTAAAACCCCAACATGAGTTAAATAGGATTTACCTGCCAAAGCTGAAGAGGGAAGGGAGAAAGGAAAGAAGAAGACATCAATTATAGGGAGAGGAGAAAGTATTTTGATTGAAAAATGTCAACAAGCTCTCCTGGAAGCTAAAACAAGCAGCAGTGATTGTGTTTGCACAAAACAAGCCCCTCTTCCCTATGTAGAAGATTGGTTTTGTTTTCCCCATTTCAGATCATCTACCTTTCCCAAAAGAAAGCCAAATAAAGCCCTGTGCACATCCTGACTTCCCCTGTTGAACTACCCAGAAAGCTTTGGGTAACAAAGAGGAGAAAGGAAGAAAAGAACCCTCAGAAACAGAATACAACAGCAAGGTCAAATCCTCAAAGACCTAAAAATAGCTCTGAGGACTGGGCTCTCTGTTGGTGATGATGTTCCAACGAAGAAGCGCTTCTTGCACATCCTGGCTCCCAGCTCAAATCCAGACATGGAAAGGGATTTTGTAGGTGTTTGGGTTGTTGCAGGTTTAGTGTCTCGCTGATGACTTCTAGGTTTTTTAATTCCCTAATCCTACGTGAGTGTTGTAGGCTGAAAAAGACATAATCCGGGCTCCTTGAATGAATCTCACAGAGTTCTGTTCTTAGACAGAGAATGAATTAGGTTAAGCAGGGATTAGAGGAGATACGCCACATGCCCACTTGGCCCCATGCGGGCGCAATTGTTTATGTGTGAGCTGGGATAAAAATGGTTGGGAAAAAATAGTTGTAAAAATTAATGGGGTTTCCAAAGGAAAAAAAAAAAAAAAAACAAAAAAAAAAAAGAAAACGACCCCCNTGCGGGCGCAATTGTTTATGTGTGAGCTGGGATAAAAATGGTTGGGAAAAAATAGTTGTAAAAATTAATGGGGTTTCCAAAGGAAAAAAAAAAAAAAAAGCCATAGTAAAAGTGAAAAGGAACCTCAGGATGTTGGGGAGACTTTCTCAAAATCATAGAATCACAGAATGGTTTGGGTTGGAAGGGACCTTAAAACTCATCCAGTTCCAGCCCTCTGCCAAGGGCAGGAACACCTTCCACTAGAGCAGGTTGCTCCAAGCCCCTGTGTCCAACCTGGCCTTGAGCACTGCCAGGGATGGGGCAGCCACAGCTTCTCTGGGCACCCTGTGCCAGGGCCTCACTATCCTCACAGTAAAGAACTTCCTTATATCTAACCTAAACCTCCCCTCGGTCAGTTTAAAGCCATTCCCCCTTGTCCTGTTGCTACATGCTCTTGTCAAAAGTCCCTCTCCAGATTTCTTATAGCCCCCCTTTTTGTATTGGAGGACTGTCATAAGATCTGAACAGCCCTGGAGGTCCATGGGAAAATACATATAGGATGGAGCCAGCATCCAGGGAAAGATGGAGGTTCAATGGCTGATGGAGGTTCAACGGTGGGCCTGAGAATACCGAGATAAAGCTTTGCTGCACAAAGAAGAGCTGATAGGGAGACCTTAAGACTACAAAGATCATGACAATCTGGGTGGTGTTTTAGAACCTGCAGTTGCAGCGTGTGGGCAGCGATGGCCCAAAACCTGTCCTCCTTAGCACTGGTGTCCCTCCAGCCCTAAGATGCCATATCCTGCTCTGCCTGTGTGCTGGAGCCAGGCTTGCTGAGTGCGGAGCACGATGCCCGCTTTCTGGATCTTCTATTTTAAGCAGCTTCCGTCAGAGGTGAGGAGTTAAAGTTGCCATGCCGACAGGGAGAAAGCAGCCCCTAAAATAGTCAAAAGTTGCTCCTGCGTCATGCGAGCGTGCGTATGCTTCCTGCGAGGGAGGCGAGGACCAAGCTGGGAGCACAGGGAGGCTGTGAGGATCCTTCCTGTGCAGGGCACGGCACAAAAGGCCCCCTCAAGAGAACATCTATAGCGTGCTCTCCGTCTCCTGCCTTGTAGGTATTCACCTATAGGTGAATGAAGTAGCAGCAGGCAGGGCAGCAGCAGCAATGAGGGGATCCTAATGGTCAGAGCACTAAGAAAGGGACAGATTATTCCTGTTTTCACTGTTGATCTCAGCCTACAGACCCCAATAAGGAACCCGGTCCTCAGTGTGAGACAATGGGAGCAGAGGAAAAGAAGCTGAGTGGTTTAGGAGGGAATGCGCGTTTCTCAAGGAGGTCTTGCACTATGCTTGTGGAACAATAGTGGTCCACCACAATGTAAAAGATTTGCAGCTGCGTGCTGGAGATACCAGAAAGCTGCAGTGAGCAAGCAGTGTCCTGCTGATCATAGGCCTGCAGCATCCTGTAGTGCAGGAATAAATGGGTTTGGATTTGCATTTTCCCTTGTTTAATTTGCTGTTTAATTCAATTTGATCAGAGATCCCAACACGTGGATGTTTAATATTTTTAAAGTCCTTTAAAACTGGGATATCCCCTGAAAAGGTGCCCAAATCACTCAACCCAGTGACACAGATCTGCCAGGAGCTAGGGGATGGTTTTGCCTCTTGCGCATACTCAGGTGAGGTTATTCTCCAGCCCCACAGAAGCACAAATGCAAACACTGTTTAGCCACCTATGAGCAAAGGGAAAATCAAGTCACTCCACATGCCCAGAGCCAGGCACGCTCCCGACCCTAACGGGTGCTGAAGCATCCCTGCAGCCACCAGAAGCCAACCCCAGCCCAGCCTGGGAGGCTCCTCACCACGGTGAGACTCACTGTGCGTTTTGTCAGGGGAAAATCACAGCTCACCTTTCGTTTCCCACCTTCTGCTTTCATCCCCCTCTGCCTTGCTCCCATTGTCTCTCCCTGCTTGCCCCTCCAGCCACTTGTCTCTCTGCAGCCCACACTTACAAATGCAATTTCTTCTGATGTATGAATATTTCACAAGCGCTGCCTCCCCGGGGACGGAGCCTGCTGAGGAGGAGGCAGCCTCTGCGGGGATGGAAATGGTAGCAAATGACAATCTTAATGAAAGATCTCTTCTCCAAGGGCGTCTCTGCAGAATAATACACCATGCTTCCTGCTCATCCGAGTGCTCCCAGGTCTCTGGCTGCTTGAGTTGCCTTTGGCCATGGCTGGTGGATGTATAGAGAAACACAGCTGAGCTTTTTCCCAGGTTACGTGGTTTGGAGGTGGGTTGGGATGCCCTGGTCTGAGCTCCTCATAAGAGTGATGGAAATATCTTTCCTTCTGTAGACGCACAACACAGAGTGGCATGATGCTTTGGGTATATTTATTTCCACTAGCAGGTGAAATTCATCATGTAATTCCCTCCACCCTGATGCCCACAAATAGCACATATCAAATCCGAACAACAAACTAATCACCCTTCATCAAATATGCACATGGACCCATTTTTCCCTGTACCCTCCCAATCTCCTTGCTACAACCACAGGCCACCAAGAGGGGCTGACACCCAAAGGTCATCTTTATCCCCCAGACCCAGGCAGTTTCCCTAGCAAGGCTGGATCTCCCTCTGTGGGGTGGATCTCTTACTTCACACCAGCTTTCCCTGCCCCATCCAGGCTCAGGATGGTTGTGTGCGTAAATACTCACATCTGCCTGGCCCCAACAGTATGTATACAGCTGTGTGTATATATCCCCCTGGCTGTATAGAGCTGCCTTATAGATAACCCACCTGTCTTAGGTAACTGGAGCCTGGAGAAGAGAAGGCTGCGTGGAGACCTCATAGCAGCCTTCCAGGATCTGAAGGGGGCCTATAGGGATGCTGGGGAAGGGCTCTTCATTAGGGACTGTAGTGACAGGACAAGGGGTAACGGGTTCAAACTTAAACAGGGGAAGTTTAGATTGGATCTAAGGAAGAAATTCTTTCCTGTGAGGGTGGTGAGGCACTGGAATGGGTTGCCCAGGGAGGTTGTGAATGCTCCATCCCTGGCAATGTTCAAGGCCAGGTTGGACGAAGCCTTGGGTGCCATGGTTTAGTGTGAGGTGTCCCTGCTTATTGGCAGGGGGGTTGGAACTGGATGATCTTAAGGTCCTTTCCAACCCTTACCATTCTATGGTGATTCTACCGGAGCAGCAGGCACAGCCCACGCCTGAGCAGCAGCCGCGGTGCCGTCTGTGTTTCCGACAGTGGGTGGCACTATGCAATCAGAGTAACTTTGCTTGCCCTTTATTGCGCTACCTTCGGTTTTCAGCCCGGTGGGGTTTGAGCCGTGCGGTTTCAGAGGGACGGGGAGCACGGGTTTCCCACCGACAGCATCTCGAAGCTGAGGTTCATCGGAGGGGAACTGCGGGCTGCCTGGAGGGATGGCAGAGGCACACTGAAGGCTGAGCCTGGCTCGAGTTGTGCTCCTCGTCCCTTGTTTAATCTTTATTTGAGGAGCAGGAAGTGTCTATGAGGGAAGGTAGAGTATGGTTGCTACTTGGTTGCCCTTTTCTCTTGTAAAACAGGGTAATTGCTGGTCCACTTTACTCGGATGCTGTTAATTTGCAACTCTCTCCTACAAATAACTTCAGGATACTGGGACTTGGTGTTGTGACTCTCCCTTGACAACGAGAGATGTGGAACTCAGTTTGTGTCCGTTGCAGGAAGTGTTCTTTGCATTTCTCTTCTGTTGGAAAGGCAAGGTTGATTCTCGGGTCTGGCTTTTATCTGCCCCAACAGCATGCTCTCCATAATTAGCTCCTGTTGCAAAGCTTTTCCCCAAATGAACTGAACCACAAGCGAACAACAGTGAGATGATGCAGTCCATGAGTCCGTGGCTGATGGTACAAGGTACTATCCCTAAGGAAAGGATACAGAAATGTTTGCCCAGGCTGATGGGCTTGGCAGGAGCACAGAGTGCCTGTATGAAAATGACGCTCTCAAATAAACTAATTAATAAAGAATTAATTACTCAAATAAGTTAATAAAGTTTCGGTGACATTAGCAAACACTGAGCTGTATGGCAAACTGTATTTAAAAGCTGAATAGGCATTTTTTACCTAAATCACGCCCTTGGCAGGGAAAACAGTGGGATGATGAAGAAATAACGAGACAACAACCATGTATTCATGTTAGAAACGAAGAATTCCCGAAAAGCTCAAAGGCCGCCCTGGATTCAAGGTGGCCCATGCACTAAATCCAGTGTGTGGTGCTGGGTGCACTCCAGAGCAGAGTTTCTCAGGTGACGGCTGGTGAATCGCTTGCAAGGGGTGGGTTATACCAGGAGGTGTCAGTGTCTCCTGCCTCTGCTCTGTCTGCTCGCCGGGGATTTAAGGAAGGAGCTGCTCGGTTTGCATCTGGGGCTTGCGGTGGTGATAGGATCTATTCAATGGAAAATAACGCCTGCTTTGAGCGGAGGAGTGGGACCAGCTTTCAACAAGCAGCGTGATCCATGGAGCAAAGCAGCAACGTTTAAAGTGGTCAGTAGGGGAATTCTGACTTCTGCTTGGCTCTTCAAGCAGGACAGGGGTATATCCACATTCGTGCAAGTTCTGGTTTCACACTAAATGAAAGCGACCCCCAAATAGGATGCTAGGAGCAAAACACTGTGCTCCCACTTTATTCATGCAGCCCAAGTACTGTGGTACCCTGCTGAAGTCAGGGTGATGGAAGGTTTGTAAAACCACAGTACATCATCTCCCTGGAGGGTATTTAGCCAAGGGTGGTCCCCTCTCAGGTCACATCTGGGGCAGTTCAGCCTAGAATCATAGAATCATAGAATAGTTAGGGTTGGAAGGGAACTTAAGATCATCCAGTTCCAACCCCCCTGCCATAGGTAGATGAAGAACCAAGTGAGGAACCTGGAACACAAACAGATTCAGAGCCAAAAGCATTGTGTGGCCTGGGGAGCCTCCGGTTGTGCCTGCAGCACCTCAGGGTTAGCCTAGAGGACAGGCTGTGCCCAGCCTGGCACACCGACTGTGTGGGCACATCCATCAGCAAGGACAGAAGTCACGGCAGGGAAATAGAAGCAAACAAAGGGAGTCTGTGAACTGGAAATGCTCGATGGCATGTGATGGATGGAGTCTGCACTGGCAACCAGAAGGGTTTAGAGTGACCCTGCTTATGGTGGTGATGTGGGACCAAGCTTCCCTCCACAGGGAGAGCATCCCCAGGGCCTCATAAAGCTACAGTTCACCCTGGAGTTGTGCAGGAGCTAATCTTTCATTCTCTTAGAGGTTTGAAGGAGGTTTTGGGAGAATAACTGTGTTTCTTCCACAGGCACAGACTAGAGAAAAGGAGACTTTCCCAGCACTCAGAAGCCTGGTCCCTACATGCAGGAAGAGCAGTGATGGAAACATCAAATCCCCCTGCAGTGCAGTGAGGGGCTGGGGAAGCATACCCAGGGTTCATGCAAAGTGGTGGACAACCATTGCACACCCCAAAAGAGCTACACCAGCAGAGGACACCACTGTAGGAGTACGGCTTTTGCTGCTTCTGGAGGAGACCTCTTTGGCAATTACAAGCATATTCTGCCTTTGCAGGCCAGAGCGGGTGACTGGTGTTCACTTCAAGGGATAATGGCTCCTATGAAACCACACACAGAGTGTGTGTCTGTATGTGTCTCCTTTCACAGCTGTATCATAGTCATACCCTGCTCTTTATGTTAAAGCAGATGACTCTGTGGACTTTACGCCAGCACTTTAGGTTCTCTAGTGTCTATACATCAACTTCAGAGAGCAGTGGGTTTACATTAGTTCATGCTTGCTAGGTGCTGGTGCAGCCTGTTTGCTGACAGCAATGCCATATGTTGTAGTGTAGCTCCTGCAAGGCTCATCTCACTGGGACCAGATGGGAAAACAAGGGACTCGTGTCCCGGGGGAGATGTCTGGGTGTGTGAAAACACCAGTTTCCCTGAGGCACACTGCCTTTGTGCACGTCAGCATCTGAAGACCTCAACACGACATCAGCCTCCCTGCTCTCTTTTGGAGGCCCTGGGGTTCAGGGGTGCCAGACCTTCACCCTCTCCTTCACAGCATCTGCTCTTCTCAGATGGATGGTTCTAGATAGCAGGGAAGCACCAAGTGACAACATCCAGTGCCATGGGAGTTACTGTCGGGGTGGTGTGGGTTTGATATATGCTGGTGGAAAAGCCAGACTCTGCCTGTACAATGAAACCTGGGAGGTTTAATGCAAAATCAGGCAAGGCAACCATGGTCCCATCATCTATGCCAGAGTTCAGGGTGGCCAGTTTATCCTAGGGTCACTACTACCAGCTCCCATCTTTCTTCCTCCAGCATTGCCCAAGGGCTATCCCCACCATTCCCTTGCCCTGCAGAACTATGACCCAGTTCACAGCATTGTTTGGGTTGGAAGATACCTTAAAGATCATCTAGTTCCAACCCCAACCCCCTCCCCCCCCAGCCTATTTCTTGCCTTCTTAGTGGCAAAATTGAACTCTGCCTACACAGCTGAGAAACATCAAGCTTCGCCCAGGCTTGTGCCTGTCCAGTGCTCAGAAATGCAATGCTCAGAAAGCCCCAAGGCTCAGACTTGTCCAACCAGCTTTGTTCTCCATCACTCCTCTTCATGCCAAGTGTGGACATGATGGTTAATGTGGAGGACTCACAGCCCTGGCCTGCAGGACTCACCAAGCGTGCCCCTTTGTTTCTTCTAGGGTCACTTAATCAGAAGCATTTTGCCATGTTTTATCTCAGTTGGATGCCTCCGTGGGGCTGGAGGGAGGTTTGCTCCTGTGGAGTCAGGGTCTTGCCCATGAGCCAGAGGCTCTCAGAAGTGGCTTTGGCTTTCTCAAGTTGGGCTGTTGGTGACTCACAAACTCGTGTCTTTTGTTCCGATGAGAGTGAGAGATAGAGGGAGATGGGTAAATAGGCAGACTGGTGCAGGTTCCATCCCTGCGTATTGCTTTAGCTAAACCAGGGATGTTATGTTGCTAGTGGGCTTTTGACATGCAATTCCTGCCTGCTCCTCAGTTAACCCTCCCCTGGGGGCAGAAAGTGAAGGGATTTAGTTTCCTCAGGAGGACCAAAGCACAGTGCTAGGAAGATGAAATGACCCATCTTGCTTGTGTGCCACGGGGCCTGCCAAGCAGTGTGACCCTGCAGTGTGTACAGGGCTCCATCACAGCTCCCCATATGGCTGGGGACCTCTGGGATTGTCTAGAAACCCTTTACCAATACCTGTATCATTTCCTACCAACCTTACCATGTGCCTGAGGTCTGGAGGAGGAAACTCCATGTGCAGTTATCAATCAGCTGCAGGGAGGGCTAAGGAAGGAGGCAGCAGCAAGAAGGTGGGTAAAACTGCCCCATGTCCTCCTCATGCTGGATACCTGCTGCCCACATGGTGGCTGATAAGCTCCCAGGAAGTGATTTCTGAATATGCACAAGGCTGAAGGGGAATTGCTGTATTCCTGCTGGCTATGAGAGTACAGTTACACACCTTGTTTCCACGGTTTGATTACCAGAAACTTGAATTTCACTGAGTGCATTTGGTGAAAGCTGTGTTTGCCACTGAGGCTCCTGATACGAGAGAAGCTCCTGAGATGCTTATGGGGTTTTCACTTCTGGAATTGATTTATCTGGTGCTAATAAAAGTCTAAGCATAGATTCAGAAGCTCCCTTATGCCAGTCAGAATGTATGTGTATCAAGACCCTGTCCTGGGGAAAAGGGCTCAGGGTCCTCAAGACAATATTTCCCATTACCCTATGTGCATGCAGGTACCCTCACACATTCCTTCTTGTTTGTCTGGTCCAGCCTCTTGTGAAATACCTCCACCAGATTCTGTGCATTTTCAGCTCAATTGCTCTGCATGTAATTACCCAATCTTGCTAAAGCTGTTTGAACGTGTTTAGCCAATGTAATTATCCAGTAATAGCGTTGGTCCAAAAATTGAAAGCAATAGAAAGAAAAAGAGGGAGGAAAAGAGACAATAGAGGCATTTGCATCAGATGTCTTTTTTTCTTTATTACTTTCCATATTTGACAGAAAGGGGGGAACAATCCTCTGAAGCTGGAAAAAGACTGGTTTCAAAGTGCAAAAAGCCCCAACCCTGCCTCATCATCGGAATTCATTCCTGGAAAACAGTTTTCTGCCTGAAAGTGCTGATCCAGGGAAGATTTTTTGCTGCTTTCCCTGCAGTCCTCTTTAGTCGCCCGGAAGCACATGGGAGATGGTGTCACCTTGTTCCACATGAGCAGGATCAACCGTGGTCAATGTCCTGTGAAGAAAAACTCATCCAGAACCTGCTGGATGCTCTCCTGTGAAAGACTAATCCCTGGTGATCACTTTGTGTTCCCTGAAGCATTATCCAGGGATGAAGCAGGAACCTTGCTCCAGGCTGCAGCAAAATGCTGCGCTGTGCTCAGCAGCACCTCAAAGGTTTGCATCCTTCTTCATCCAAAGTAGTCTTCCCAAGAGCATCGTACGGTCACTGCTGAGGCTGAGAGGTATTGAACGTCTCAATCCCTTCCTTTGGTAGCTCTTCACCATTTTCCATACCACATGAACAGGCATGTTAAACCTTCAGACACCGAACCAGCACAACTCTCCCAGCACACTAATGGAGGTTATAAGCCAGCTGAACAAGTCGAGGCTTACTTCTGGGCATTCACTTTTCATTCTTCATTTGACTAATTAAGCAAGAAGCCTGGCTCGTAAATTAATATGATTAAAAGAAATGAAGCAGTGTAAAGTGCACCCTTAACTGTGCAGACCATAGGTCACTCCATCTGTACTTGTTTGCTTAGCCCACTCAGGACAAAGTCCTAGTTTTGAGCATTGAATTGTCAACTCTTTGTTTTTCATGGTTCACTGCTTGCAAGACTGCAGATTGAGAGGCCAAATCCTGCCCCATCCTGCCTCACTGAGAATGAACTGAATCAACAAGCTGGGCAAGCATGGGCCCAAGGGTGGGATGTGACTGTGCCCGGCCACTCATGCTGCACTTTGGATTGAGCAGAAGTAGGAGGTAGCAGTGTTTTACCACAGAGGAATTTCCTGCCTTGCAAGACCCACCATACCGACCTCCTGTCCCCATCAGCTTTGCCTTGTCAGCTCAGGCTGGATCCCACAATCTGGCTGTTTCCAGCTGGGAGCAAGAGGCAACCAGTCTCTGCTCATGGAGCTCATGGAGGTAGTTCATCCTTGTGCAGGTCCTGGGGTGGCCTGGCTGCTCCCCTTTCTCCTTGCTAAGCACCACATCATTAGGGGAGCAAATACCATCCAACCATCACTTGCATAAATGTGCTGCAGCACTGTAGCTATCTGAGCTCTTTCTGGCAGCACACATGGTCCCATGGAGGTGAATTGATAAGAGCACAATCCTTTAGTTTTGGGGAGATCAAAGTGACATGAATCCCATCTCAGCCGTGCATCTTCTGGTCGTGCTAGGGCGAAAATGCCATGAGGCTTTTGCAGGCAGGTCTCTAACCCCTTTGTTAACTGGACACAGCACATCTTACCTGCCTCACGGGCTGTGCCCCTGCACAGGTAAGTCAGGATCCGGGATGGATGCGTGGAAGGGCAAACCTCC
The DNA here is from genome assembly GCA_002631895.1 of Agapornis roseicollis. Classification (NCBI taxonomy): domain Eukaryota; kingdom Metazoa; phylum Chordata; class Aves; order Psittaciformes; family Psittacidae; genus Agapornis; species Agapornis roseicollis. The sequence goes on from NDXB01009361.1 coordinate 17,786, forward strand.
AAACACCAGTATTTTACTTGCCCCTAGGGTGTAGGTGAGACAAAGCATCTGCTGGCTTAAAGTGGATATTGTTACTGGAATTTGGGATGCCTTTCGGATTAAGCATCATGCAGCACTCACAAGGCTCCAATGAGCTGACATGTCTGAGCTCTGCCTGGAAATCTGATTTCCCTGTCAATATTTCTAAAGCTGTCTTTGCCTCTCCTTTCTCTTCTGATTCTTGTAATCCTGGCCAGTTTTAACATGCACCTCCCTGTTATGTTCTTCAGATGTCCTGCTCTGTTTTCACTTGAACTAAGTAATTCTCTGTGCTCTTTTCTCCCCTTTTCCCAGTATTGGCCTTTTCCCTAAATTCCTGGCACAGGCAGTTTGTTTTCTATGGTTTTGCTTTAGCTGAGCTCGGTTTTTGAATGTACTTTCTTCTTTCCAGAGAGGCTCCTGGTCCAGCCCTTGGGCTGTTTTTCCAATACATTAAGTGTTTCCATGCCTTTTCTCTCCCCAGCTCCAAGAAGATTTAGCTTTATCCTTTAAAAAAGTAGCAGTAACCTTTTACATCTCTGCTTCTGGCCTGTTGTATTTAATGGTGCTATGCATGAGTATCTATTTACCTACCCATTCATTCCTTCATAACTTGAGCCCCTTGGCCAAATTTAATGAAGGTAGATAGAGAGTTAAGGGGCTCAAGGACTTCACATTCTGAAAAGCCTCATGCATATGTGCGAGTGAGGAGACAAGAAAGATGCTCTGTGTTCTCTAACCAAAGATCCAAACATATACTGTGGGTCTGGGGCAAGGGGGAGGGGAGGAAAGCTCAAAACTATGACCCAAAGGCTCCACATCCAAAGGCAAATGGAGAACATGCACTTAATTTTCTTTTAAACCCTGTGGGGTTTAAACCATTAAAGCCTCATGACTTTGGAGGGACTGGACCCACGACTTTAAAACCCTTGGGTGTGAAAGCAGTCGTGTTGCAGTCTCCTTGCATCCAAGAGTGGTCAGGCAGACAGAACTTTTCCCCGCCGTGTTTTACAGCATCTACCACTACAGGATTCCCACCAGGATGTGCCATGCAGGGAGGGACCAAATCAGGTCCAAATAAGTGATAGTTACGGGCATGGTGATCTCATAAGCATCACCTTATGAGTGCTAAGAGTTTAGCCTGGCACTTGGAGGCATTTCTCAGGGGCTTTGCTCCTTGGATGAGTGCCCCTTGGCTGGGATTTGTCCCACAGGCACTCGTCCCAAACAGCTCAAAGGAGATAAAAAGGTGAGATGGGGAAAAGGAAAGAAATGGAAGAGCAGGCAGGAGAAGAAGACAGAAACCAGGAGACGGAGAGCAGGAAACAGCTCTCTTGTGCGTCGGAACAGGTAGCAGCTGGCTCAGGGCAAAATACTCCCATTTGAAGACCAAAAAGCTTCTGCAGCCCCAGCTTCTTGCATTACACAGACCCTGGACAAGCAGCCGGCATGGAGAAGGTCAGCACTGCTCCCTGCTGAGGAGCACAGCTGAAGACAGCCCCATTTGCTTCCTTCAGGAGTTCAAGTCACTCTCTATAAGGTCTGGTAATTCCAGGGTATGCATTTGCCTCCCTTCCTAACTGTATTTGGCTGCACTATGGGTGTTTTACCTACAGTTCCCACACGAAGTAACCCAGCTTCTCCCTTCCTGCAGACAGCTATTTACAGGATTTCAATGGGTAGGTCCAAAATGACTCCATGTCCAGAACCGCCACTGCCAAAGGAAGGAGACAGGGGTCTTTGCAAAGGGCTTTAACAATCTCCCTGTTGCTCTGGCTGGCAGCTTTCGGCATGTGTCCCACATTCTTCACTAGCCCTTTCCTTAGCAATGAATAGGCTTTTAGTGTGCTTTCATAATGGTCTCTTTTCCTGTGGCACTCAGAAAAAGCTTTCAGCCTGCTCCAGCTGCCTCCTCTGCTGCTTCTCCTTATCCACAAGAAAGATGTGATGGCTCTGCTCAGCATATCCTCTGCCGCTAACAGGGACACTCTTTCACCTCTGAGAAGAGGTGGCATGTGAGCAAGGGGTAGAAGATGGCTTTGCTCTGCTTGTGCTTCTTAAAGCACCTTTGCAAGCAGGGGGTTACAAGGCTGAGTTAGGACCTCTTCACCCCCCACCAAGAAGCACATGTGCCCCGCAGTCAGCAGCCCCCATGCAGGATCAGGGGGCTTTAGCCTGGGCTCTGTGGCTGCACCATGCCAGAGACTGAACTTGCACCCCCTGGATGTAACTTTTCAGGTTATATGGATATACATAAGGATATAAGGATGTAAGGAAGAAGTTCTTTACTGTGAGGGTGGTGAAGCACTGGAATGGGCTGCCCAAAGAAGTGATGAATGCTCCATCCCTGGCAGTGTTCAAGGCCAGGTTGGACAAAGCCTTGGGTGGCACGGTTTGGTGTGAGGTGTCCCTGCTTATGGCAGGGGGGTTGAAATGAGATGATCTTAAGGTCCTTTCCAACCCTAACTGTTCTATGATTCTATCTTTGTGTGCAGAAGGTCTTGGCTCTGGTTTAAGGCAGATGGAAAGTGCATGTTCCTCCTGCTTGTTTGCCTCATCTTAATTCCCATCAGGGCTGTTACTCCAAAGCCTGCAGTGACAGGACTCATACACAGCCACAGCAGTGTGTAATCTACTCTGCGTGTTGTTTAGCTTTTTCTCCTGGATTTCATAATGATGCTGCTTAATTAGGGATCCAGAATTGCTTGAGTTCAGGCTACTAAGAGGACCTTTGGAGCTCCCAGCACTTATCTCAGATGCCTACATTATCAGGCGCTCTAACCAACCTTGAACATTGTACAATAAATGTAAGCTGAGATTTCAAAGGCTTTGAGAACAACGAGAATGACAACTCCCAGAAAAGCATTCAGTACCTGTGTACTTGTCTGGGTCTGGCTAAGAAATGCCTCTGAAACTGCAGACTTCAGCAGCAAAGAGCTCATTTTCCTCGAGACAAACATGACACGAGGAAAGGGGCAGAGTGGCAATGTAGCGTGTTGCTGTCACTTATCAAGAATTGAAGGTTATTTTCATACTAACCTATGGTCTCTCTCCTGGTTTTGACCTTTCTGTTAACTTCAGGGGTTTTATTCCTGGCAGAGGAAAGCACTGAGTATGTGTTTACCCTCTCCCTTATGTACGTGTGACTCCCTGACATCTCCAGATGTTTCTATATATTGTTTCAGGATTAAAGGGAAAATCTATACACCCCCTCCCACCCCTTCCTGTGGTATTGAGACAACTGCTTTGTGATTCACACGGTGTGTTGGGACAATGGTAGGCATGAGGTAAGTTTTAGCCTTGCACATGCACTGGGAGATGTGTCCCTGTGTGACTCCTTATGTCTGTCCCTCACTGATAGCTCTTGATCTGAGATCTCACAGGCAGTGCATTTCTATGAGCTTCATAGAAACAGGCAGGTTGGCTGAAGAGAAACCTCTACTGAGGAGCTGTCAAATCAGTGCTGAGCAGAGGATTCACAACCCTGGAGACCTATTGCTTCATTAGATGGGTTGGTTTCGGGCATCTCCTGGCCTGAATGCTGAATTCCCTTCATCACAAAGGAGGGAATCACACTCGGTGGCTAAACAGCCGCCTGGGAGGACAGAGGCAAAGAAGCTGTAACACCTCCCGAAATCTGTGCTTCACAGATACAGCAAACACAGCAAGTTTATGTTGGTTTGGGACTTTACACATCTGGTTAATACGCTCACTTGGTGAATCAACCATGTCAGAGCACATCACTGGCCAGGTGCCATCTTCTGCAGCAGATCAGATGCTGCCCTGGTAGCTACCTGCCTCTTACTGCCCTAAAAGAGATTTACACACTCCTGGGGGCTCAGCATAAATGACCAAGTACTTTTTAGTTCAACAGCCTCCACTTACATCAAACAAGTAAACCTTTATGTTTCAGAGAGGGGGAGAGGACTCTGCACTGGCCACTGACACAGATGCTATTTCAGATACCCCAGTGATGAAGTCTAGCTCTTATAGAAACACCACATCTGACTCGGGCAAAGTGGTGCATGGCTGAAATAACAGTCTGAGAAATGGAAGTGTCTGCTTTCTCCTCTGTGCTTTTACTCCTGTTACAGCATTGCAGCAACATGCACACATACACACAGAGCAATTGCTCTTTGCTCCAGGCTGGTTACTTTTCTCTCTAATCATGCACAGTCATCAGGGGCCTTATAATAACGCTGTGCTTGAATCTGCAGCCATGGACCTTGGCAGCAGTGTTAGTGCTCAGTGTCAAGAAGGGAATCAACTTCTCTGGTTTTAACAGCCTGCCTTTGGTAACCTCTGCTGCCTTGGCTGTAGCTGGCACCTATCATCAATCTGTGCCACTCTCTTGTGCTCTGGTCCCAACGGGTACAGAGGGACCAGGAAACGTGCAGAGGGTAACAAAAACATGCAGGGAGCTCTGTATGGGACTAACAATGTCTTTGAGAAAGAGATGACTGAGTCCAAAAAGCCAGCAGATAAATCTGCAGGAGGAAACTGCATAGAAGGCTTTTAAATCCCTAGGACTGCACCTGGAAACTGCTGAGCTGCAGATCACTGGATACTTAGAAAGTGTTCTTGGAAAATACCTCGTGCTCTTGCTTTGCTTATGATGTTCTTCCTTTGCAGTGTGACTGTTCTTAGGATATTTTGCTGCTCTTTCTGCATGGTCCAAGGGATCTCTAGAGCTGCAGTTACTTCTTAGACCTGTTTGGTCCATGTGTGTGCTCCCATAGCCCCTCGCCATGACCACTGTCACTCTCCTGCAGCAAGCTGGGGCATGGGAAGACACCCTCACAGGCCAGTGGGCAAAGGGCAGCCACACAGTCCCCTGCATTCCCTGGCAGAAGCTTTACCCCTCCTGCTTGCTGTCATCCCAGTTTACTGTCACCCATAAGCAGGGATACAGTATTCATTGTCGTGCCGTAATCAGGGATAAAATGTGTAAGGACAGAGATTCCCCTTGCTGCTTCTAGCCACTGAATCACAAGTAACGTTCAGAAATTACTCATGCTTTGTTCTCTCCCTATCGTAGCTTTTTATAGCATACTCCATACAGCTGATGTAAATCAAGGCATGCTCTGCTTGTGTGTTAATCCCTGAATGCCAGGCAAATCCTCAGCTGTCTCACTTACCCACCTCCCGCCACCAGCGAGGTGCTTTATCAACCCATAACCATGGGAGAAATCAGCAGGCACTGCTGCTTGGAGCAGTCGCAAGTTCTTCAGTCAAGAATGCTCCCCATAGTTGAAACCCTCCCATCGGTTCCCTGGCTTCTCCAGTAGCAAAGCTTCACCATAAGAGGAGATCACGTAGCTTGTTTGCAGAGCAGCACGGCTTGTTTTGAAAAGCCTGACCCTGCTTTTTCCCCACCAGCTAGAGGCAATGCCCCCTGCTAGGGCAGGGCATGTGACACGTCCAAGACCTCGAACATCTGCACTTGCTCTTACCCTTTTTCCCTGCTTTTCCCTCACAGCAAATCCCAAGGAGACCCTACAAAGGAGGAAATGCTGCTACTTTTGGGAGGCGAGTCAGGGCCCTTCTTTTCAAGCATGTACCAGTTTGTTTCTCTTCATGTAAGTACATTATTATGGTACCCAAAAAGGGGACAGCACACCCAGTTTTAAATTTACTCCTGTCTCAATTTGACTTTGTTTCCAAAGGCATTCAAAGGAGCTTTATGGCAAGCAAGGTATTTGTGTGTGTGGGGGGGGTTATTCTATATTATTCATCTTCTTGCATGTGTCTCTGGCGGATAAAGTTAAACATTTACCCTGGGTCAACCATCCCTGGCTGCAGAGTTTATGCTTTGCTGGAGTTTGGGCAAGCAAAGTGGTATTTGCTCCATTCCTTGCCTGCCTCTGCTATGAGACAATGCACTCACCAAGGCCTTTATTTGGTTCTGCATCCTCAGAATAGCTTTACTCAGGTGTGAGGACTTCCCTAGCCTGGAGAGACACTGAATCCATGTGTGGCAGTGTGGTAGCATTGTGTTTGGGACTGGGTTATCTTGGTTTTTAAACAGGAAACTATGTGCAGCAGGACCTGAGGGCTGTTCTTGGGAGCTGTCATCACTGACAGCCAGGGGGTTTTGGATGTCCTGAAATCAGGCTCATTCTGATAATCCAGGTGGCTGGTCCTGCACCCAGCTTGCAATGCAGCAAGCTGGTCAGGGGGAATGGGAAAAGCTAAGGAGCACACTTCCTGTTCCTCCCAGAGGCAGGCAGAGAGCACTTCTGCAATGGGGATGGAGCCTGTTCAAATTGCTTGGCATCCCAGGCGCAACAAAGTCTTCCTGCCAAGCTAAAGTCTGCATACCAAGGAAGTGCTCTAGCCAGCCAGCCTCAGCCAGCGCGCTATGGCTCTTGTGAGGACTCAATCTGGCCTGTGGGAAAACAAGGTCTCTCCCACATGCTTTTCATGTATTCTCCTCAGAAAAAGGCCACTCAGTAATACAGCCCCTTAGGATGCTGCAGGCTGCCCAGGACATCTCCCTTGGGATGTTTGGGAGCACCTTTATTCAAGCTTCTCTCAAACACACAAAGATCAATCTCACCTCCTTCCTGCCTTGGTCTCTTTCATCTTTATCCCTCTGCCTCCCACCATGGCTTTTAGGCATCAGTCTTTCAACTCCTTCAAAGCAGTCATGGGAGATGAGCTGATTGATGTTCTCTCTCAAAGCCTACACAGCTTTATGGTAGGTGCTCTAAGAACGGGGGGTAAAACAGCGGCCAGACCCAAGGAAGCTCCTGCAAGCTGCAGATGACTTTGCTGGCCTTGCAAAGAGGGGGACAGTGGCAGAAGGACGGATGGAAGCAGGGGGGCACTGTGGGTGTTCACTGCACTCCTGCTGCACATAGCTGGTATGTGTGCCCGAGGGCTACTCTAACCTGTGCTGAAATGGCATGCAGCAGATGAAACAGCGCTTTGAAAGCTGCCTTCTCCTCCCCTAGCAAGGAAACTCAACTCTGATTTCTTTCAGACTTTGTGTTGACCTTCCTCAGGTGTGGAAAACCTTCTCCTCTGTTTCTTACGGGCTTTTTCCACCCTCTGAAACCAATGTCACTGGAGCTCTTTTGTGCCAGCAGCATAACGTGTTGATGTGACTGTATCAGTGACAGAAAACACCCACCAGATGGGTTTGTTATCATCACAGATTATCAAAAGCTAAGGGTGTAGCAATTACTTCTTTATGTCATGGGCTTTGCTCTCTCGGAAGTATTTGTCACATATAGTCTATTATATTTATGCTTCATGGTAATACATAACAATACCTAACATATGTGGTAGAACAGATAGATGCTATGTAGTAATGTAAGGTGGATTCCACTTTTTCCTTCCCCAAAACCAAAAATCACAAGGCAGAAGCTGTCATTAATACCTTCATTTCTGAAGGTTACGAAGGCTGAGATAGCAGCACTGAAAGTCAAATCTGACCTTCTCCAAGATCACAGCTGTTGCTATCCAGAGGTTTGATGTTATTACAGAGGACACCATGAAGTTCAGAGCTAGCTCCACATGTGGATGTCCTCAGGGCCAGGGTACATTTATATTGTGGAGGTCAGAGCAGAAAAAAGTAGGATACAGTTTGGATTCCAGGATCTCCTCTGAGGAACAGAAAATCATCCTGAGCTTGTAGTGTTGGATGAGTCTAACACATACAGAAGTCACAGAGGGATGAAAACAGTGATTTGCTATGGTATTGCCTGGTTTTGTGAGACCTGCATTATAAGTCAGTGATGGAGGTGTCACATAATGGAAATTGCCTGAAACATGGGTATCCTTAACCAATTGTCTAGGTCTTCTCCATACTCAATGGAGCATGGGAATTTCACATCATCTGCTCAGATGCACCTTTCAAAAGGGGGTGGGGTGTGACCTTCCCTATATGTCTATTGACTATGGAAAGAGCAAGAACCAGACATTAAAGTTCTAGGTGGCAACAGTCAGCTTACATAGATCCCATCCTAAGTGTCCCATCCTAAGTGTCTATGTCACTGATCTGCAGCAAGATTGTGGTAAAATGAACAGTGGGAATGGATGAGCAGCAGGAAAAAGGCATTGTAATCCTGTCCTTGGATAGATCTTGATATCTACTTCACTCAACAAAGCAGGACCTTTTCTAAGGGAAAGAGCTCAAATTAAGTCCTGTACTCTCCTTGCTTGGTGCTCAAATGCATAGGAGAAGGACCTGATTCCCTTATAGCATCAAGATCTTTTCATTTCCTTCACTAAGGCTGGAGTGTCAAATACCCACCTGCCATGGTTTAACCCCAGCCAGCAACTAAGGCTCTTCCACTCCCCTGTAGGGGCATGGGGAATGTAATCGGAAGGGTAAAAGTGAGAAAACTCATGGTTTGAGATAAAGGCAGTTTAATAGGAAAAGCAAAAGCTGCACACACAAGCAAAGCCAAACAAGGAATTCATTCCCTGTTTTCCATCAGAAGCAGGTATTCAGCCATCTCCAGGATTGGGAGATGAGACAGGAGAAATGGTGTGTTGCATGGAGCTATTGGTCATTTAAGTCAGCTCAGGTCGGGTTATTGCTGGACTTGCACTGCTTCTCTGAAGACTTGTCCTCCACTGATTTTAGTAGTTCCTGCCATAGTAATTCCTATAACATGCAACTCAAATCAAGGTTCCAGCAATTTAAAGGTATTTCCATTGCAATCTTCACCCCTGGTCCCTTTGCAAATCATAGGGTTTAACATTGCAATGAACTCCTCTCCTTGCCCCTGCTCCAGCTTGGACTTCCTTCCAGACTGCAGTCCCTTAGGGCTGTACCTGCTCCAAATGGAGCCTTATCTATGAACCAGGTCTCTCCAGGGGTTTACCTGCTGTGGCACAGACCCATCCACAGCCACAGTCCCTTCAGAAGTAGACCTGCTCAAAACATGGCCTTACCCATGGCCTTCCAGGGTTATACCTGCTTTGTCATGGGCTTATCCACTGCCACATGCTTTAAGGTGCTCCAGCACGACCTCATCAACAGCCACTGATGCTTCAGGATGTACCTGCTGCAACATGGGCTTATCTATGGCCACTGATACTTTAAGGTGTACCTTCTTCACCATGGCCTTGGGCCACAATCCCTTCAGAGGATATACCTGCTATAGCATAGACATAACCACAGCCTTTGAGATGTACCTGCTCTAGCATGTCTTATCCACTGACACCAACGCTTTCAGGGTGTCCTGGTCCCGCATGGACTCATCCTCAGGCCACAGTCCCTTTGACTTGAGTTCACACTGGACTTCCAGCCTATCCAATACAGCAGCACAGAAGCAGTAGCAAGGCCTCAGCTGTCTGCCAGCCCAGCCACATCACCACTGCTGTTATCAAAACGTCACCATGCACAGCAGAGTAAGGTGATAAGGAGCACTGCACTACAGGGAGCAGTGGAAGTGAAACCAATGAACACCAGACTCTGACAGACAGTAAGGCAAGCAAGTCCCATGGCTTTCAACTAATAGCTAAACAGCAACAACAGCTACAAATTCAATCTATAACATTCCAATCAAATCTGTTATGATCTTGAACCCTTCATGCCCCACATTGAGCTCCAAAATGGACTGTAACGGTTCAACCCCAGCCAGCAGCTAAGCCCCACACAGTTTTAATTCCACTCCCCTGCAGTGGGATAGGGAATAGAATAAGAAGGGTAAAAATGAGAGAATTCATGGGTTGGGATAAAGGCAGTTTTGTAGGTAAAGCAAAAGTTGCCCACACAAGCAAAGCCTAATGAGGAATTAATTCACCACTTTTCATCAGCAGGGAGGTGTTCAGCCATCTCCAGGACAGCAGGGCTTCATCATCCATAATGGCTACTTGGGAAAACAAAACACCATCACTCCCAATATTCCTCTTTCCCTTCTTCCCTTGGCTTTACTGCTGAGCATGATGTCATGCAGTATGGGATAGCCCTTGGGTTAGTCAGGGTCAGCTGTCCTGGCTCTGTCCCCTCCCAACGCCTTGTGAGCACCCAGCCTGCTCACTGGTGAAGAGCAGAACAGCCCTTGAGGCTGTGTAAGCATAGCTCAGCGGTAACTGTAACACCTCTGTATTATCACCAAATCCAAAACCAGCCCCATACTAGGTACTATGAGGAAAATTAACTCTATCCCACCCAAACCAGAACACCACCACCAAAAAATGGGATCAAGCAGAACTGGACTGGAAATCCCAGGACCTCTCCTTCCTGGGCCAGTGGTGAAAACTGTGTTGGTAGTCTCTTCACTGAAAGAGAAAGGAATGTTAACATTCTGTTTAAAAGGAACTGGATTTGGTTTGTTGTTGCCTGTTTATGACCCCTCTGATGATTAAAAATCATAGAATAGTTAGGGTTGGAAAGGACCTTAAGATCATCTACTTCCAACCCCCCTGCCATAAGCAGGGACACCTCACACTAAACCATGTCACCCAAGGCTCTGTCCAATCTGGCCTTGAACACCACCAGGGATGGAGCACTCACAACTTCCCTGGGCAACCCATTCCAGTGCCTCACCACCCTCACAGGAAAGAATTTCTTCCTTAGATCCAATCTAAACCTCCCCTGTTTCAGTTTGAACCCGTTACCCCTTGTCCTGTCACTACAGTCCCTAATGAAGAGCCCTTCCCCAGCATCCCTATAGGCCCCCTTCAGATCCTGGAAGGCTGCTCTGAGGGTCTCCATGCAGCCTTCTCTTCTCCAGGCTGAACAGCCCCAACTCTCTCAGCCTGTTTTCATATGGGAGGTGCTCCAGTCCCCTGATCATCCTCGTGGCCTCCTCTGGACTTGTTCCAACAGCTCCATGTCCTTTTTATGTTGAGGACACCAGAACTGCACACAATGCTCCAGGTGAGGTCTCACAAGAGCAGAGGGCACTCTGATGCTGTGCAGGTGAAAGCCAAAAACATCCTTCAAGTCACAATAAGGAAAGTCAAACCCCTAATTCGGAAGCACCGGCAGGGTGAACATTGGAAACATGCAGACTCACTCACTGGAGAGCTCCCAAGACCTACAAGCACTGAAATGAAAACATGACATAACAGATCAGTCAATGGTTACTACTAAGTCAGAGGGCTTCAGAGTTAACCACTGCAGCCATCTGTGAACTCTCACAGGGTGAGGACAATCAGCTTTGCCTTTGGGATGATGTCCATCATGCTCAGGGCCCATGCTTCCATGCTGCCTGCCACCCATGAGCCTGTGGGATGGATGGCTTGTGGCTACAACCTGCCCCAGTGCAGAGGATGGCTCCTGCCCCTCTGAGGGGTTCCTGCAGAGAGGAGAGGGACACTGAGGGGATGTGTGTGAGCTGTGGGGACATGGATGGGACCTGTGTGAACATGGGGACACTGAGGGGACTTCTGTGAGCATGGGGACACAGAGGAGACCTGTGTGAACTATGAGGACACGGATGGGACATGTGTGAACATGGGAACACTGAGGGGACTTCTGTGAGCATGGGGACACTGAGGGGACCTGTGTGAACATGGGGACACTGAGGGGGCCTGTGTGAGCTGTGGGGACACTGAGGGGACCTGTGTGAACATGGGGACACGGAGGGGACCTGTGTGAGCTGTGGGGACACTGAGGAGACCTGTGTGAACAAGGGGACACGGAGGGGACCTGTGTGAGCTGTGGGGACACGGAGGGGACCTGTGTGCACATGGGGACACGGAGGGGACCTGTGTGAGTTGTGGGGACACTGAGGAGACCTGTGTGCACATGGGGACACGGAGGGGACCTGTGTGAGCTGTGGGGACACGGAGGGGACCTGTGTGAGCTGTGGGGACACTGAGGAGACCTGTGTGCACATGGGGACACTGAGGGGACCTGTGTGAACATGGGGACACTGAGGGGACCTGTGTGCACATGGGGACACGGAGGGGCCCTGTGTGCACATGGGGACACGGAGGGGCCTCGCATGCTCGATCCCCGGTGACGCTGACGGGGACACTGAGGCGCCCCCGGAGCACCATGTGCGAGCCTGGGGGGGGGACACTGACGGGGTCACGTGTGACGCGGTGACGCGGGTGTGGCGGGGCGTGTCGCGGCGGGCAGGGGCGGGGCGGGGCGTGTTGAGGCGGGGCCTGCGTGCGGGGCCCGCGCTGTCAGTGTGCGCGCTGCCGCCCGGCAGCATGGAGGCAGCGCGGGACGGCAAGGCGGGCAGCGGCCTCAACGGCCATGCCGAGGGCCCGGCGGCGCAGCGGGGCGCGGGTCGCCTGCGGGGCTGCCGCGGCTTCCTGCGCCGCAACGCGCTGGTGCTGCTCACCGTGTCCGGCGTGGTGGCCGGCGTGGCGCTGGGGACCGCGGTGCGCGGAGCGGAGCTGAGCCCGGCGCAGGTGGCCTACCTGGCCTTCCCCGGGGAGCTGCTGCTGCGGATGCTGCGCATGGTGATCCTGCCGCTCGTGGTCTGCAGCCTAGTGTCGGGAGCCGCCAGCCTGGACACCCGCTCGCTCGGCCGCCTAGGAGGCATCGCCGTTGCTTATTTCCTAGGGACCACGCTGCTGGCGTCTGGCCTCGCCGTCGCGCTCGGCTTCATCATCCGGCCCGGCGCCGGAGCCGCCGGCCTTAACGCCCCCAGCCTGACGGGCGCCGTGCCCACCAGCAAGGAGACGGTGGACTCCTTCCTCGACCTCATCAGGTGAGGCCGCCCCGCTCCCCTTCCCCCCCCCCCCTCCCCCCCTCCCCCCCGGGGGAGGACGACCCACC
>NDXB01009361.1:30534-53498 GCA_002631895.1 Agapornis roseicollis
GACCAGGCGGCCCCCCCCCCCCTCCCCCCCCCCCTTCCCGCCTTCCCGGCCGGAGGATGATGACAGACCCGGCGGTATTGCATGCTGCAGCCGCGGAACACCCCCCGCTCCCCCTCCTCCTCCTCTCCCTCCTCCGCCTGGCTTTCCCAGAGGCACCGCTTGCTGCCCGGGTACCCGGTCGGGTTTAGGGCTGCCTGGTGCTGAACCTCTCCCTCCTGCAGGCTTCATTGTGGCTCGAGGATGAGCCGGGGCTTGCTCGGAGATCTGAGTGCTGGGGCTCGTCTTTAGTCCCGCCTGGAGACAGAACGGCTCCTGGGTGCACGCTGCAGGGCAGGCATAGCTCGCTTGGCACCTTCCCCTGTCCCGCTGCCTGGCCTTGCCCGTGTCCCGCAGGCAGGGCAGGGCAGCTCTCCACATCCCTCTTTCTTCTATTCCCCCACCCTTCACTTACTCTTCATACACAAATCATAGAACGGTTTGGGTTGGAAGGGACCTTAAAGTTCATCCAGTTCCAACTCCCGGTCCCAGGCAGAGACACTTTCCACTAGAGCAGGTTGCTCCAAGCCTTGTCCAACCTGGCCATCCAGGGATGGGGCATGCCAACCTGCCTCTTACCACCCTCTCAACCACCCTCTCCATTGGTGCAGGCATGGAAATGCAGCCCCATGTTTCTATCATACCCAAACATAGTCCGATATGAGGACATGATGTTAGTGAGCTTCATCCCACCTCTGCACCTTGTGAAAAATCACCCAAACTACCTGGAAGCGAGGCTTCCGCTTTAACCAGGTTGCAGTCTTGGTTTATCCTTATTGCTCTTTGCAAAGTTGCAGACTTCACCATTGTTTTTTCCCAGAGCTGAGTTCTGTCCAGCTCTTTAAATAAGAGAGGAACGCTTACATAAATGAGGCAAACATCCAGCCAGCTTTTTCAGTGTGGGACTTCCAGTTGCAGTCTCTTGTGCTCTGATGAATCTTGGTGCAGAGCCCCAGATGTGAACAGCTGATGTGTTTTTGTTATCCCATGTCTGGCTCTGCTGCTTGTTCACATCCAAGTAGTGTTGAGCAGTCATGGAAAAGTGCATTACAGATGCCTGAGAAAAGCGGTGGAATAAAGGAAAACCGTGTCTCTCCCAGTGAGTGTAGCTGAGGGGGTGATGGGAAGTGATAGCCATCAATAGAGAGCATGGAGGTTTGCTGAAACATAGGAAGATGAACATGTTGTTATGAAGATGCAAACAGAAGAGCAAAGGGAGGTGACCTGCATAGGAGCAAAGTGGCTGGACAGTTGTGCTTAGCAAATGTCTTCGTAATTACAAAGCTGTAACCCAAACTGTGTTTACAAATCCATGGTAATGCCCTTTGCTTTCCCAGAGAGAAGTATATTCCCTTTACATAGAAAGCAAGCTCTGCTTTGTCCCATTGGCAACCACGTGCTTCATGTCCTCAGCTCACCTCTTGTTCCTGACAGAGCACGCTGAGAAGTATACCAGGGCAGTGGGAGTAGGTGGGCTGGCGGCGGAGGTGACTTGGAGTTGAATGGAAATGTAGGGAGATGAAGGAAGATTGAAAAAGAAAGGAATCGGCACAACCGGGATAGTTGGGAAGACGACTGCAGCAGCGGCTGCCTTGGGCACATCCTGGTGTGCCTGCTGTAGCTGGTGTTTCAGTGCTTCGTTGCCATGTAGCACAGAGTAGGATGTAGTGGAGAAACAAGGCAGGGATGCTCCAGTGAGCTGTGGGTAACATCTGTGAAGTTAGGAGCAGAAAGCTGCATCTTGCTCTAGTCTGTAAATGCAGGTGGAGAGTTTATCTTGAAGGGGTTATAATGGTGGTGGGATTGAGTCCTTAACTCCAAAGTGATGCTCATAATGATGAAACTTTGGTTAAGCATGTGGGCTACAGAGGAATTTCCTTCTGGGAAATGAAGGGCCAGGGGCTTTCCTCCAGTGCATGTGCAGTGGACTGCGAGTTCAGCTTTTCCTTGGAGTCCCAGGGAAGGGCTGTTGCAGTCACATTGCTGGGCAGTCCAAGTGTCACAGCAGCAACAGTGAAATCCAGTCCAGAAAAGGTGTGTTTGGACACAAGCATCATTGAAAGTCCAAGTCTTAGCACAAATCCCCAACAGCAAGTGATGTGATTTTCTAGAAATAATATCTTTCTCCCTGTGCCTTTTAATTTACTATTACTTTTTTTAACTATTCTTGAAAATGTGAGTGTTCTGGTTTGAGCACTGATGTCGGTCCCTGCTGTGGTAGCAGGTACCAGAGTAACCTCATCTTCACTTAACCCTTGAGTCTATTGGGCCTGTGGGGCTGAAACCTTTCCTTCCAGTGTGAGTGGGTCTTGCAGCATCCCACTCTTTGCTTTTCCTTTTCTCTCTTTTGGTCACGACACCAAAAAGGCGAGAAAACTTTGGTTTCAGTTGTGTCACAAGAGTAGTGTGTCCTTCAGAGCTTCACTGCTCACTGTCTGATAATGGGTAAAAGTGAGGCACAAATGGGTAAACTGAGTCCCTCTACAGCACTGAAAGCAGATGTAAAACGTGGACCAAGAAAGAAAGAGCAGAGGCCATCACAGCTGTGAGTCATTGCTCCTTCCGAGATGACACAGGGTGTCCTTTCCCAGGATACAGATCTCTTCTGCTTTTGGGAAGTGTTGTTAGTTAATGACCAAAGACATTGGTTTCTGTTGTCACAGCAATGTCTGGAGGCCAGCTTAATTCTTGGTTGCGGTTTTCCAGTTCTCCATTTCCACATCTAAAGCTTCCACATAAACACACACATATGCATGCAGACATGCCCTCTGGAAAAGACATAGAATCATAGAATAGTTAGGGTTGGAAAGGACCTTAAGATTGTCTAGTTCTTGGGCTTTGATAGCAAATGAATGATTAGTCACTGGTGAACTGAAAAGCTGTCTCTGTTTTGTTTTGTCCATTGACCATAACCTCTGGGTCTAACTTGTCTGATGGAGCACCTTCCTAGCTTCCCTTCTGGCAGTGCAAGAGGCAAACCTTGAGTGTGCCTGGCCACTAAACCCTTGGACATAGGGTGGGGACAGTGGAGCTGCCCTGGAGGTGCCTTTGTGCCCCACAGCAGGAGTGGTGATGGCCCATCTCATCTCATCTCATCTTGGGTCTGTCATGTGGGCAGATGTTGGAGCTCCCTAAAAGATGAGCATGGCCCAAGGCAAGGAGAGGCTTCAGCTTAGTGATCATGGGAGGCATCCAGCAATTCAGAGGTGCTTCCACAAGGCTGGTGGCTTAAAAAAGCCAAGATCAACAACAACAAAAGAAGTGGTGCATGCTCTGAACCCAAGGGGGGGGATCTTGGATTTCCTTAACTCTGTCCCATATCAATGAAGAAGGCCAGGCTCTGGAGCACTCTTGCTCCACAGGGTCTTAACTGAAGATGGGCCTCATGAGCAACTCCAGAGCATCTGACATGAAGAGCAGCTTGGTTGTGCCAAATAGGCAAACTGGTTTTGTCCCTTACTCATTTGTTTGGTGGAGAAGGCAAAGCAATGGAGCATAAAGACTTCTTGCCAGCTTGGCTATTAAGTGGGTAGGAGGTGGAGGAAGATGCTAGCTGTGATACCATGGGTTTTGGGGCTCAGCATCCACTTGGGTAGGTGACAGCTTGGCTCTGATCATGTCAGATGTCTAACCAGAGAAAAGCAGGCGAGGAGGAGAAAGGTGGTGACAAGGAGGTGCCTCCAGCCATCAGCTAACACAGTTGAAAACCAGCAGGGTCAAGTGTTGTGCAAGAATCTATTGATTTGTTACTACTTTTGACGGGCAATTGTCAAGACTTCGTGTTTTGATAAGGTCATTTAGCTCTGATTTTGTATTTGCTGATACAACGAAATTAAACAGTTTCACAGAAACCTATTGATCCTGTCAAAGTTTCCAACAGTGGGTGATCCTGGCGATTCATTCCGGTGAGGTCAGTGTTTTCCTGTAATTTTGTACAAAAGACTTAAGTAGAAAATCTCAGTCATCAAAAAGGAACAAAATATTTTATAATATATTCTTTTTAGTAGCTTTTTTTGCCCGATGTTGGGATGAAAACATGTTTTGAAATTGTGGGACTGCCTTTGGGAAGGGAATCCTGTTTCTAATCCAGCCTTAGTTGTAATAGTCTAGGGAGGGAAGGAGGTGGTAGCATCATCTGCTTTTTATAGGAAGGGTACACAGAGGTTCAGGTGTCTGCCCTGAGCAGGGCCGGGGTTCCTCAGCCTGCCAGGCAAGTCTGCAAAAGCAGTTTACATTTTATTGCTCCTCACTGCCAATCATTCTGTCTCTCTGCCAGCATTTACCAGCGGTGCTGCCAAAGTACCCACAGCACCATTAGCGAGCCCGTGCGTTGGCTCCATGTGCCTTCAGAGCAGGAGGGGAGGCAGGATGAGCTTGAGTGCAAGGAGAAGCATTGGTTGTGTTCCACTGGCTGGGCTACAGAGTGGATGGCCAGGGTGGACCATGGCGTCCAGAGCACTCAGGCACCAGTGGCTTCAATAGCACTTGTTTCTCATAGCCTTGAGCTTCCTGGTGAGTCACTCAAAAGCAGGAACCATGAAGGCTCTGGAATCCCAGTGTGGAAAGAGAGCAAAGCTTGAGGAGAGGAGGGGGAGATGCCACTTTCGTAGTGATAGAGAGCAAGAAGTGGCTGGGGAACAGCTGCAGTTACACCACAGCACATCCCCGAGAGAGGCTCACCACTGGGTTTGCAGCTGGATCTTAATTCTGGGTACCCTCAGAAAAAAGAGAAGTAGCAAATATCGCTGTCCACTTTGTGTCATTTTCTGAGCCTGGAGCCTCTCTTGCAGTATAGGGGTTCCTGACTGGGTTTTCTAGGGAGAACTCAGGTTTCTCATTCATGTGCCAGCGCTGTCTGATGGGGTTTTCTAATAAGCCTCTGAACATTTCTGCTCTTTCCTTTTGTTCTTTACATTCCTTGCCTTTTACTGCCGACTCCCCCTAGTTATGGTTTATTTTACAAGCCACAAAGAAACAGACTGCACCACTGAGGCAAAAAAATACTGAATGATCTGCTCTAAGTAAATACATTTTCAAGTTTCTCTGTGTTAAAGGAGATGCACACTCATAAAGATGTATCTGTGCAGGGCATGCGCTCACGTCCATGTGAAACAGCAGATGAGAAGGACCGGTGTGTGGTACTGAATGAAAACCTTGGGACAGGAAAATCCCTAAAGGTGCTGGAATCCAGGCTGGGCTCTGGCAGGCTGCCACCGATGGCAATGAAGTTGCTGTCAGTGGACTCCTACCATTGGAAACGCTTCATTGAGACAGAAATAGGAGATAGCGCAACAGAGAGGTTTTTCTAGGCTTCCTCACAGAAGTGTGTTTTCCAGCAGCCAGGGTTTTGGCCTCAGAAATGGAACGTTTTTGTAAGAAGCAATGCAAGAGGAATGCGTAGTATTGTAGGGTTTTGTTCTGCTTGCCTGGGTTTCCCTTCATGCTTTTGCTGCCAGAGCAAAGTTGTTTTCAGAGCTCTAGCAAAAGAACCACTTAGAAACAGTTATTAATGATAATCCCTTACACGTGCAATGAAGGAGTTCCTGGGCTATCCTTATCCCACTGGTGGGAAGCTACAGGGTAAAGAAGAGAGGAATTTGGCCATAATAGCAAAATTGAGAAGGAGGGGACCTAAAGTCCCTTTTTGCTTCTGTTTGATCTTGAGTTTTCTTTAGGCATCTGGAATTCACAGCAGTGGATGTTACAGCAAAAATACAGTGTGACTTCCCTGCTAAATGAGGGGAGTGATGGTCCCTTATTGGCTGGTAGGAAAAGCTTTTCACTGGAGAAGAGGAAAACGCTGCATTTATCCAGCTGTGCATGGGGAGATGGTGTGACAAGGACAGCTTTCAAGCAGAAAGTATTCATACCCTGAAACTCCTGTGACTTTCTGGTTCCTGTTTTAAGAGAGTGTGAGATGGGTGCTTTCTCACACTGTGTTGCACAGGTACATGAAGGTTTCCTGGCTCAGCCCAGCTGCCACTTGAGCCCCAGGACGCAGATGTCATCCTTGACAGCTCTCTGATGGGTTTGATTTTGGTTAGGGAGGGTGTAAGTTGCAACAGGCAAAGAGAGACTTTCCTGCCTGGTGCTTGGTAGGGGGTACAGTCTCTCTTTGCCTTTCTACCACAAAGGCAGTCAGGTCCATAGGTTGTTAACCCATCCCTCTCCATGGAGGAGATCCTGGCAGCAGCAGATCACGGGGGCACATGCAGCCCATTTGTCCCTCTGCTGTAGCATCATGGATCACTGGCTTGTCTCATTCTTTCCACGTACAGCAAGTTTTGTTTGTTTGCATCACGGGGCCAAGGCTGCCTGATCCCAGGCTCCTGTGCCGGGCTCCTTATCACCCAGACTCAGCGTTTCCCCAGTGGTGTGCTCTCAAGATAGCCCACATCTGCTTCAAAAAGGTGATTGTGTTCTGCGGCCCATGGCATGGCAGCAGCAGGGATGGGGCCCTCAGAGACAGCAGCAACAGTCAGCAATCCAGTGATACAACCATGGTGATTTTCTTAAGCTCTGTGTTCACATCTGGTGCAGGCTTTCAATGCAAAAAACCCTTTTCTCAACATTTGCAAAACCAGCTGGCAGGCACCCACGTTTAATTTGCATGCCCAATTACACAGCTTTCCTGTGTGCCAGTTCACCCGGGCAGGAGGGATGTGCACACTTCCCCATGCTTGGGCTGCTTGGGCTTGGGGACACAGTGGATGGTGAATGCCAGCTCGCAGGGACAGAACTGGGTCTGGGTTTCTGCAGCGGGTGAACTTTGCCTTGCTGCATGTGATGAGCAGAGCCTGCAGGCATGGGCACATGATGAGCCCAGGCAGGTCACCAGCCTGCTTTTGCCTCTCCCTGCAGCACGCAGCATCCTGACCCATTGTTCTTTGTAAGTGCCACTGGGGTGTTGTTGCATGAATCTGTCTTAAGGTGCAATCCTGTGGTCTGACCCACCTGTAATTAAAGCTTAATTTAATTTGCATGCTGACTGATCTTAGGTGAGCAATGAGTGTAGTCCGTGCGGAACTCATGCCTCTGAGATAAGCCATTTATTTGTTGGTTGCTTTTTATGGGCTGACGCATTTTGTTCTCTTAACTCCAGGATTTGAAGCGGAGAGGAACAAATCATTACTTTATGTATTGCTGGGACTTTGCAGTCAGGGGTACCTAGAAGCTGGGTTGAACAAATCACACAGCTCTCTCTGAGCTGCTGAACTAAGATCCATAGAGTTTACCTGGTGGATTGTCAGAAATGCTCTTTGCTGTCCTCAGAGTTGAGTCCTTCGACCGGTGCTCCAGGGATAAAGAGTAGTGAGTGCTATACACTTGTATTCGAATACCTTTAGTGCTATTCACACATGAAGCCCCTTGTCTTGCCACAGCAGGGCTGTTGGCATCACTCAAGTATGTGCATTAAGTATATGCTTGGAGTTAAGATTGTGTTTAATTACTGAGGCCCATGCCTGACAGACTGTGTAAATTATGGAGGGTTTGGTTTCTTGGCCACATTCAAACATTGGAGAACCATATTATTTAGGCTTTAGGACTGCGTCCTTTGGCTTTGTTTTGTCAGGATGGAAAAGCTGATTAAAAGAAAATAAAGTGATTTGATTTCTGGTTGTGTTTCAGTCATTTTTCATCTCTTTGCTTCTTCAAAACCCAGTCAATTCTTTTCTCTTATAAAGCAATCATCCTGCTGTGAAAAGTAGAGGGAAAAATATATCCTCATTATCCCAACGGCATGTTTTCCTTCTTTTGGTTAGAACTGTGAACTGAGCTGGGCCCTTCTGTATGTGATATTTTACTCCTGATAAAAGTAGCATGAGGGTTTTATCTACCAGATAGCTCCAGCTGTGCAAGAATTGATGCACGTTAGCGGCTCCGTTGCTCTTACCTGACTACTTCGTAGTGTCTTTGCAGCACTTTCAGACAGACAGCTATTTTCCCAAGTTGTAATGGGAAAAAGTTGCTGTTTCTTTCCTGCTCAGTGGAACATAGGCCCCAGAAACCAAGTTATTCTTCTGGAAATTTGGCTTTTTAACTGCCTTGCAATACACTTGTAATGCAACAGATTGAGGCTGAGGTAGTTCACAGCAGCCACTTGCTTGTTGAAGGTCCATGTACTTCACCTTGCTGTCAAGGCTGTGGGAAAACCCTCACTGTATGGCAGGATAATGGAGCTATGCCATGAAGAAGACCCAAGTCCTTCTCCATGCCATATCTTAATATTCCCTCTTGCTTTCAAAGACTGGACTCTGCTGCTCTGTTCCTTGCTACAATCTGGATTTGCACTTCCCATGTCATTCATGGGCTGATCACAACTGAAAGCCTGGTTTAATACTGGGTTTGTCAGAGTAACTATGCAAAAAACAGGGGGAGGTTGGCAGGGCACAGCCTGCAGGTAGCTGCAGCTTCCTCAGAGCAAAGGATGGGAAGAAGCTACCCCACGGTTTACTGCTCTGGGTAATGTCTTTTGTTTCCACAAGTTCTCATGCCTCCTTGATGCATTTGGCTGGGAGTATATTCAGTCCATACCCCTAACCTTCCTGCCCTCGCCAGCAGGGTCCTACTGTGACCCCAGAGATCAGCTTTTACTCCTATTTGCTTTGTGACACAACAAAAATAGGCTGCCATTTGGCTAGGGGAGCACAAGCTCTTTGCCTCATATAAGGGAACAAAGGAAGCATAGCCTTAAATTAACTATAAAGGACAGCAAGAGACAACTTTTTTCTTACATGGTACAGTTAAGCATTTTTCCTGTCCTTGTTGCTTCACAGATGCACATAACAGTGGAGGCCCAGTGGCAGTGTACATCACTTTGCATGCTGTCTCCTCCACACAAACCTGATGCTCCATTTGCATTTCTATATGAAGACGTTACCAAATTCAGATGTTGCAGCTTTCTGTATGAGCTCCCCTGCTTTCATCTGTTCTGTTTAGGCCCTTGCAGAAAACTGTGGCCCATGACACTTTTCTGCTTTATGTCAGTGTTCAGGGAAGCTGGCCTTGTTGTGTTGAGGTGTTGAGCTGTTCTAAGTGGATTTTTGCCGACTGGATTGTCCTTTGTGTTGATACAGTGAGCAAAGTGTAATCACATGAGTAATGTTAAAAGTCTGCCTGACCCTGGAGCTGTTGCTGCAGCTGGTGTGGTTAAGCCAGCTTCTGTAACCACTGGCTGATGTATAACTAGCATCGTGTCTGATTGCCTCTGGTGTCTCTACCCACATGCTTAGGTGTGGAGACAGGCAGGGACCCTTTTGTGTGAGCAAAAGAAGGTGGCATTCACACCTGCCCTGTGCTGCCACATTATCTTAAGTAGTGTGTATCTCACTGGTTCCAATATGCTTGCCTTTGCAGAAGGAACTCGGTTTCTGAGGGTAAAATCCTGTAGCGTGTTTGTTGTAGAAGTTCTACAAGGAATATTTCATTTTCTTGTTTGTATTTTACAGAAACCTGTTCCCTGCAAACCTTGTTGCTGCAGCTTTCCAAACGGTAAGATATGTGCGGGGTTTGGACATGAGCTACTGTGCACAGACAGACAAAGGGACTCCTCTTTTGTAGAAAAGGGCTAGAATCATAGAACAGTTAGGGTTGGAAAGGACCTTAAGATCATCCAGTTCCAACCCCCCTGCCATAAGCAGGGACATCTCACACTAAACTATGTCACCCAAGGCTCTGTCCAGTCTGGCCTTGAACACTGCCAGGGATGGAGCATTCACAGCTTCCCTGGGCAACCCATTCCAGTGCCTCACCACCCTTACAGCAAGGAATTTCTTCCTTATATCCAATCTAAACCTCCCCCATTTAAGTTTGAACCCGTTACCCCTTGTCCTGTCACTACAGTCCCTAATGAAGAGCCCCTCCCCAGCATCCCTTATAGGCCCCCTTCAGATACTGGAAGGCTGCTATGAGGTCTCCACGCAGCCTTCTCTTCTCCAGGCTGAACAGCCCCAACTTTCCCATCCTGTCTTCATATGGGAGATGCTCCAGTCCCCTGATCATCCTCGTGGCCTCCTCTGGACTTGTTCCAACAGTTCCATGTCCTTTTAATGTTGGGGACACCAGAACTGCACACAATGCTCCAACTGAGGTCTCATG
This sequence comes from Agapornis roseicollis, assembly GCA_002631895.1. Lineage (NCBI taxonomy): Eukaryota > Metazoa > Chordata > Aves > Psittaciformes > Psittacidae > Agapornis > Agapornis roseicollis. Next base: position 40,669 of record NDXB01009361.1, read on the forward strand.
AGAGCAGAGGGCCATGGTGCAGAAGATACCCAGAGTTAATTTACTTACAGTAGGTTGAATTTTTGAAAGCACCTGATACAACCAGACAGCACTTCCATGGCAAATAGTTTGATTTTGAAAAGTACTCCTCAAGTAAAAGCATATTCATAGCCTATTTTTGTACCTCCACCAAAAGTGTTCTTTAAACCTTTATATTGTGCATGGTGTGTTGGGGTGCAATGGCAACTCTGCTTTGTGCCAGGCTGCTGGGACAGCCTTCCCCCACTTTGCAGGGAAACCCTTGTGTACATAGTTTGGAGCTGAGCTCAGAACAAGCTAAAGACTTTTAGACTCCCATGCGTGTAAGCATTACCTGTTGCCTGCTGCTTTTATTTGCTATTTTCCATTGTATCCCTTGCTGGATTAATTGCTCAGCCTGGCTTCCCTTCCGGCAGAGGACAAAGTGTGGTAGAATGGCACTGACACCAGAACAGAGTGTGGTTTATACTGATGGCTAGGAGCTGTGGGGCTCCAAGAAGGTTTTGATTTAGTTTTTATTGCTTATTTTAGATGTTGGGGTAAACAGTGTTGAAAATATTGCTATGGGGCAGAGTGATTCTTTATGGTACAGGAGCAGAATAGTAGTTTTTGCCTTCATGGTATTCTGTGGGTTTGCTTTTGTATCAAAACCAAGGTCAAACTTCCACAATCAAGTTCCATTTTTAGTGTCTATGTAATAGTGTGCAAGTCAGTATGCCATAAATAAAAATAGGAGCAGTACAAAAATACAAGTAAGAAAAGGATATTCTGTGATACCTCGAGTGTCAGGGTTCTGTATGTTCAGGGTCGAAATAAAGAAGTTCTCTTTTTCTCTGTGCTGCTGTTGTCACAGGTTCTCACATAAGCTTTTGTTTCCCCTGCTTTAGATCTGAAGCAAACAAGCCCAGAGAAGTGCCCTGCTTTTGCGAGGCGTCTCGCTTATTTATCGAAGTAAACTGTTGCCCTAGATTTTAGGTATTTTACTGACAATTTTAATGCCTGCCTTGCCATTTCTAACAGTGAAACAGCCAAAGTGCCACTTGCCTTCTGCAGGAGCCAGTGTGACAGCGTGGTGTGTGAGCAACAGCAGGGTGGAGGGAAGGGCAATTCCTTGGCTGCTGCCCAAACCTGGTTGCACAGGGGGTCACTGAGCACTTTCTCTGTCATCACATGGGGAAGGAGCCTCATACGCTGTGACTCCCTTTTCTTGTGCAGGGCAGGCTCCTTACCTTTCTCAGAATGGTCTCCAGAATAGGTCTTCCTAACAGTAGTCTCCTCCTTGTGCAGTCGTAGATGATATGGTCATAGTGATGGTCCGATCAGCAAACACTGGTTTTGTTTGTTTTTCTTACTTGCAGTATGCGACAGACTACAGGATGCTGTCCAGAAACACTACCTCTGGAAATGTCACATGGGAAAAGGTAAGGTCACTTCTTAAGTTCCCATACAAACCCTTGTCAACTGTAATATTAGACTGCTTTGCAGTCTTTAACCTTTTCCAGCAGTCACTGGAAATAAACAAGTACTTTTCTTTGTGTGGAACTGAGACACACACAAACCAGATGAGTTACCCGTAGCCACACAATAAAGCTGCCATGGACAGGAGACTTGGGCTTAGCGGATCCTACCCTTGAAACCTTATTTTTAGGTATCCTTTCTTAGACCTGATCTCACTTGTTCTAAATTTTGATTAGTCACTCTGCCTATTATTTCCAAATAAGTTTCTGTAGACCTGGAATTAAGCAGCAACCAGGCTGGCTGAGTGTGTCCCAAACCTTACTTTGCAATAACAGTCTGGGGAGAATGAGCTTTTTTCCATGCCCAAGGCTATTTTAAGGGTTAGTTGAGATATTGTTCTTGTTGCCACACTGCTGAAATTTTGTTTGAAGTGGTAACAAGTGGTCTGATCTAGACAGAACATCACAAATAGGCATCTACCCCGTCTGACATGCGTGCACAACAATGACTGCAGAAGGGCTATACAGTCCTTAAAGAACACTTTCTCTTCTCCCGCCATTACATCCTTGGGCAATACATTCCCATACAGCCTCGTGCTGCTAAAACCCAAGTTCAGTGTGAAAGGCTGTAACTGTGTGCACTTAGTGTTTGCAGGGTGTAGTTATTCTTCAGTTACTCACCTTTCATTTCCCCCTGCTTAAGGCTCTTATTTACCTTCAGTGCCAAGTTGATAAGGGCTCTTTGGCAACCAGGCATGGATCAGGGCCAACCATATCCACTGGACACAGACTTGGTTGTCCAGTATTATTTTTAATGCTTGTTCGCAGCCATCACTCCTCTTGAAGATACCAGAATGCATCTTTTGGCAATTCAAAATGGGAGGTGGTTTTTCAGTTTTCTTCTTTCCTTTTCCCACTTATCAGGCTCCTGTTGGATGCAATATCAGAAAAAATACACCAAGTTTGTCACCAGCACCTGTTTTTGCCAGGGGTAATGATGTAAAGGTTATTTCTGCTATGATTTTTCCAAAACTTTTCTTCAGTTGTTGGAGCAAAAGCAGAGCTGAGCTGCTTTGATTCCACAAGACGCCCAGCTGACTCTAGGGAAGAAAGGACCGAATGAAAAGAAAGCATTGTCTCAGTTTTGCTAGCTCAGTTTCAGTACTGCTCTGACCATATTATTTATGGATAGATGAGGGTTAAGTCTGGAAAGGAAGAGTTATGATTTTTGGATAATACGTAGTATAAATACCATAGTGATAGAAGTTGGGTTCCAGGAAAAAGATGCTATTGCTATATAATGTTTTCTTTCATCAGCAGAATACTTGATTGAAGGGAGTAATGTTTTCTGGTTTCCATCTGAATAGTGTAGAGCAAAATTTTCCATTGATTATATTATTTTTCCCCTCACTGGTTAATAGGTCTTGTCTTCTCTTGCTGTTGGTATGAATAGTGGGGCACGTAGATGTCTGCTCAGCCATGTGCTTTTTGTTGTTTCACATGCTGCCCTCGTGTTTACCTTGCTTTTATGGCTACATCCTCTCGATCCCCTCAGCAGCAAGGTTTCCTGGGCACAGACTATCTCAGTTCCCCATCTGCAGCACAGGGAAGCTGTGGGGGGACTCTGGGTTCCTCCTGTGTAAAAGTACACAAACCAGTGATTGCTCTTCTTCCTCACATCACACGGCTGCATTCTCTTTTCAGCCACCTACTACTGAGAGAGCTCAATGGCAGCAGTTGTTTCCTTGATAAGCATTTTGTTTCAAGAGCTAAAAAACAATAGGATTTTCAGAGAAATTCAAGGACCAGAAGAGCTCCCTGCATCTTGCTACCAGAGCACATGATTTAAAGCAAACAATAACGCATCCCATAGTTTATCCAGGAACAAAGCTCTCATTAAAGCTCTTTTTGTTTGGTGTCCACAATGCTGCTTAGTTTGGCAGCTCCTTTGGGGTGATGATGCACTCTTCTGTTAGAGTACAAAAAGGCTGTTCAGCATTGGCCAGTTTTAGGGGCTGGGATTGAGAGAATCTTCCGCTGAAGATTTACTGCTGGACTCTTTCCATATTGTGCTCCAAGGAGGTGAAATTCCCTGGATGCTGGCAGATTGTCCTCTTGATTTGCAGGGAGCAATTTCTTGCAGGAAGTTCCTACTCTGTGCAAATGATATACCTTCTGCCCACATCTGTGGTGATGGGAGGCAATGGGGAATGTTGGGTGTCATAAGGAAATTGGGTCAGGAGAGAGAAAGGGAGAGCAAGACCTGGAAAGAGGGACCGAGAATAGCCCTGGCCTTGTCTAGTCAGGGAAATGGCATTCCAAATTAAGCACTAGGAGCTTTGGCTGTGGTTCTCCTGTGTGCTTTCCAAGCTCTGTCCTGCTCTGTGATCCTGAGTGCCCTACACAGCTAGGGGGAAGCTGGGCTGAATGTTAGGGATTCAGTACACTTCTGCCCCGTTCCTCAGAGCAGAGCTGTGAAAGCCCATACGACAGCAGGTTGCTTCAGGCTCACACAGACACACACCACTGCTTTCAGTGAGTTGAGAAGCAAATCTCTGGTAGAAGGAGCTTGTAAAGGACAGATATGCTTTGCAAAGCTTTTGTATAAAGTAGTATAATGGAATTCCCTCCCAGTAATATCCATGTGGGAATGCTGGGCACTTCCAGCAGCTTAGAGCACTGATTTTCTGTTCCACAGCAAAGTTTGATGTATATTTTTTTGTCTGAATGAGAATCAAAACAAAAGAGCACTCAATGTCTTCAAGATTATTTGTGTGTGTGCATGTGGAAGACATTTGGGCCCATTATGATAAAATTCAGTTCCAAGCTGAACTTTTCATATTAGCCTTGTATTGAATGAACCTGATCTAAGATGTTATATTTTGAAGTAATGAGTTGGAATAAAACCCAAACCCTAAAACGCCCCCCACACCTCCCAAAAAACCCCAAACCGGCAAGGTGGAAAGTTGTGTCAGACTGAGGAAGTGTTGTGTTCACTCCATGTGCATGAAGTGTTTCTTTTCTGGTGTAAAAATGTTCACATTTTGCCCAAGTTCCCATGTCCCAGAGAAAGCTTTGGTTTTGATGAATGGACATGGCAGTGTTATTTACTCCACACTGACTTTCTTCCTGTTAATAGATCAGTCCTATAATTTGAGACTCGTACATAGGTTTGTACTTTGTACTGATAAGTTATCACTGAAATTCCTAGTTTCAATTCAGCCTCATGGTAAACAGTATCTCCTACCTAGAGTTATGTTTTGCCAGCAGAAGGGAAATACAGAAGAACATGTGCAAGCCACATACACAATCAGATCATTCAATAAATAGAAGAGTGTCATTTTTTGTCTTAGCTTTTCTAAGCACAGAAGAGTTTGGGGCTTTCAGGCACACAAAATGGAATAAGACAAAACTGTCCAGAGAGAAAAGTGTTACTGTGTGTGTGGAGGAAACAGCACATTTATTCAGATAGCTTTGTAAATACACTGCGCCTCGTTCTTAATACCCTGTTCATGACTGCAGATCTTTCAGCTGGAATGCTGGCAATTTAGCCCTGAACAAGTAACTACCATTACATTGCAGAGCTTATATCTGATTATTTTGTATGTAGCTAATAAAAAAGCCAGAACCTTCATTGTTTGTAAACACTTTTGTTAACAACAGTTCAGAGTACATGCTTTTGTGTATAATTTATGGTTTATCCTCTTCCCTGCAGTACTTTATTTCCACCTGCCACTAAGGGATAGGCCAGATGAGCAGTACTTCCAGCAAAAACATCACCTTGCACAGGCTGGATTTATAGAATCATGGAACACTTAGGGTTGGAAAGGACCTTAGGATCATCCAGTTCCAACCCCCCTGCCGTAAGCAGGGACATCTCACACTAAACCATGCCACCCAAGGCTCTGTCCAACCTGGCCTTGAATGCTGCCGGGGATGAAGCACTCACAACTTCCTTGGGCAACCCATTCCAGTGCCTCAGCACCCTAACAGGAAAGAATTTCTTCCTTATATCCAATCTAAACCTTTCCTGTTTAAGTTTGAACCTGTTACCCCTTGTCCTGTCACTACAGTCCCTAATGAAGAGCCCTTCCCCAGCATCCCTTTAGTCCCCCTTTAGATACTGGAAGGGTGCTCTGAGGTCTTCACTCAGCCTTCTCTTCTCCAGGCTGAACAGCCCCAACTTTCTCAGCCTATCTTCATACAGTTTAGCATATCAGGTTTAGCAGCTCAGTATCCCAAGTTCTTTACTCAATGTTCATTTCAAGCTTTTAGCTCAGAATATGTTTTTCTTTCCTAACATTGAGCCAGTGTCTACTTAAACCAGCCAAAAGGCCAGCACTTGTACACAGACCTAATCTGTTTTGAGACGCTCTTCCAAATAAAACAACAATTTGACATGAGCTTGTACTGCCAAGTTGGGGAGAAAAAACCCAGTTTGCCAAAGCAATTGTATTTTTATGTAGCCACAAGAACACTCATTCAGTTCGTAGAATACTACCCTGGCAAACAAGCTCCAGTTGCCTTTGAGAACTGTGAAGGACCAGCAGAGCAGACTTGTGAGCAGACTGGTTTTTGTCAATAGGTGGATCCTGGTTTTCTTCTCTTTTACCATGCAGCCACATGATTTTTGGGAAGGTCATTTCTTCTATTCTCTCTGCATCTCCCACAAATGAGCAGTTTCCACAGCTTATTACCTTCCTCTACCCCTCTCCTGCCTTTCTGCTTCATAACATTGGTTGTTTTCCCCTGGTTTTCACCTTGGTATAAATATTGCACTAAAGCAATGGATGGAGCTGGCAGTTTCTGAGAGCAGATTCCCATCCGAGGTATCAGAAATAAGAGATGTTTGGAGCTGCAAGCCTCTTGGAGGTATGATTTGTTTAGGCAGTAGAATATCGTGGTGTCAGCAGTGAATGATGCATTGTGGAATAAACAGAGGTAGGAAGTCAGTATCACCAGTATCTGCCATTTATGTCTGCAGTCTCTCCAACACCTGTCTTCCTTTATGGGGAAACAGGGGTTCCAGTCTTAACCACAAATGGGTTTGGTGCCCATACTGCTTTGCATCTGCAGTGGAGCTTGTTGTGAGTAAACTGGGGATGTTTGCTGTTCAGGTCACTGAAAGCACACATATCATATTGAAGGACATGAGGGGATGTCACGTCAGACCCTTTCCTTCTCCAGTAAATCCATGTCAGCTCATAACTAGAAAGGTTTGTATCTGGACTGTGTCCAAATCTTCGGTTTCCTTCAACAAGTAGGTTCTTCCTTCCCAGGGTATGTTCTGCTTGTTGATTTCAGATCAATTGGACAGCAACAAAATGAGGTGATGCTTTTGTTGGGTTTTGTGCTGGTCTTGCATCTAACAAACTGCCTGGTTTTTGCCTCTACAGATCCCTGTTGGTACTGAGGTTGAAGGGATGAATATCCTGGGACTGGTGCTGTTTGCTCTGGTTTTAGGAGTAGCACTGAAAAAGCTTGGCCAGGAAGGGGAAGATCTGATTCGCTTCTTTAATTCATTCAATGAGGCAACTATGGTCGTGGTTTCCTGGATTATGTGGTAAGTGTGTGACTGCAGTGTATTATTATGTTTAGCTCAGGAATCTCACCATTTATCCATCTTTCCAGCTTTTTCCTACTTAGATCCCTCATCACAGCAAAAGCAAATGTCATGGTGTCACATGATGGGCTCTTTCCTTCTTGCTTGTGCCTTGTAATTATAGTCAGTCACACATACCTTAAGGTACCAGCTTGGAACACTTCAGAGGCTCTCCCGGTCTCCAGGACTCATTTTTGATTATCAGTGGAAATGTGGGTTTCTATTTCAAAGCAGCATAAGCCGCTGGCTAGCTGCCATCATGTGCCTAAAGGCACTGACCTTGAATGAATAGAAGAGATGGGAGCAAGTGAGGAATATGGTTATGTGAAGGCCAGGAGTGTTTGTGCCTGGGGTGCGCTTGCAAATGCAGTGTGTAACTAAAATCATCCTCATAGCTTCATGCCTTCATTTTTGTGTTGGTCAGAAGGTTACTTTTAGTGACCTGAAAGATATCCAGGGGGTTTGAGAGAAACCCTGTTGAGTGCATGAGTACAGAGCACCACCTTTCCACTTATATCAAAGGGTGATAGAGAACCTACATCCCTTTGTATAGAAGGGAGAAACAGTCTCCAGGGCTCTGCTCTGAAACAGTAGTGCTGGCTATTGAGAGTTTGTCATTGTTACCAGCAGAGTCTGAGTTACACAGTGGATTTTAAGCCTCTGTTCCTCTTTTAAGATCTCCCTTATTTTCTTGGGTAAAGCAGGAATTAATGCTCCCAGCAGCAATCAACTCTTTGTGCTTGTTTCTCCCAAGTTTCTTCTCTTTTCCATTTCACATCCCTGAGAGTAGGTATTTCCTAAGGTTGATCATTTATTTTGTCTCCTGCTATTAATGACCAAATCCATGATTTTGCTTACTCCCCAGTAGTCCAGACACATTTATAGGCTGAATGTTGCTCTGACCAATCTCACAAAGCTTATGGCACTGAGTAAAGTCTGTATGTTAGGAACTGCAGTGCACTGAACTTTCTCTCTAGGCATGAAACCAGCAGTGGAGGAAGCAGGCATCTCTAGAGAGCAGTTCAGGCCACCTCAGCTGGGGTAGAACCAGCCTCCTGACTGGGTTTTGTGTCAGGTAGGGTGAATCTGGGCCTCAGAGCAGTATTAGGCCTGGTTTTGTGCAGCTGGATGAGTCTAGGCTGCTCCTGTGAAACCAACAGTTCTAGTACCTCACACACAAAACCATACACATTCATAAGGGCAGCTAGCTAACAAATCAACAGTGGGACACTCCTCTCTCCCTTTCTAAAGCTGCTGGAAAAGCTATGAGCTTATCTTAGCAGCGGTATTTTTATTCCCTTCATTCTGCATTTTTCATTCCTGCTATTTGCTTCCTTCTAAGAAGTAAAAAGGTTTTAACAGACCACCTGATTTTACACAGGCAGATCTCTGTTAGTTGCTGTCATAAAGGATTGAAAAATTCAAAGTCTCAAAGTAGCTTAAGTCTTTTGAGTGTAATTCCTTGGACACTGAATACTGATACGAGGCAGTTCTTGTATTCAGCTGATTACAGTGCTAACACTTGAAGCCAATCAGTTGGTATATAATCCTTTACTTTGTGGATTATTGGGACCACAGCTGACTCTTAACACTGCAGTGCACTGTAGCCCTTACTTGTTCTCTTTGCTTACTTATGGCTCTTGTGTTGTCCTGGTATTTATTCAGAGTCCATCAAACTGCATGTACCTCCCAAAGGATACTTTGGAATGGGGGAAATCATACTACTAATTAAAAAAGGCAGCTTAAGTTTGTACTTAGTCCCATGCAACAGCAGCACTTCAGTCTCAACTTGAGTTCCCTCCTGTGCAGTGTCCTTCTTCAATGGCAGGGATCCAGTCTCAGCTCTGAATCAGTGTTTGTGTTTGCAGAGCTTACGCAGAGCAAGGGCTCAGCTAGATGTGGCTGATTGGGGTGCTATGAAGCGAGGTTCAAAGGCAGTATGTGCAGAACTGGCAGAGGCAAAGTGGGGACGGGTCAGCAGGTTCCCCATGAGATTTGACCGAGGGAGGGCAGAGGGAGTGTGCCCACATGGGCCATGAGGAGCTGTTCTCTGCTCATTGAGGGAGAAGCAGGCTTAGAAGGAGTGATGTGGATAACCTTAAGGCTTGCCCCTTTCCATATTTTTGCATGTTTAACCAAACCTTCTCAAGTTTTGTCCTGACTCCACAGATCAGCTTTTCTGAACATGGGCAATGGATTGGAGGGAGGCGTGGGAGAGAAACCATTCTTTATTCCTGTAATGTACAGGCAGATCTCCTGTAGTCATGTGTGTGCCTGGGGCAGGGTTCTGGGGAGCTGGGTGATCTTTTTATGTTTCTCAACCCTAGAAGCAGAAATCTATGGAGCATGGACAGCGTCAGCAGAGGTACTCAGACACAGGTTTCCCAAGCAGAACTCCAGAGGAGCTGACCCTAGGCATGAAGTGATTCCTGAAGTTCATTAGTAGCTGTGCTGCTGTAGGTGCAAGGGCAATTCCATGTTTTCAGGGCTGTTCCCAGCTGTACTGTGTGTGGCTGTTGCCCACAGGTTGGCCCTACCCCTGGATCAGCTCCAAGTGCTCCTGATGAAGGAAACATCAAACAAATGCTGACTTCCTAAGACGTGGCATGTTTCTAGATAGGGGACATGGGAATGTGTGTGTATGTGGCTGTTGGCTTGAGTGGAGCTCTGAAAGCCTGGTCATTTAACCTAGTCTTTGTAGGCATACAGCAGAGTTAATTGCTATCTTTGGCATATGCATCCACAGCCTTCAGCTGAGCTCTCTGCTATGGGCATAGTTTTTTCTTTCCTACACTAAATAGGTTGTCACCCAGTATGTCTGCCATTGGAATGACCTAACTTCATACCTCTGCTGGTAGTCACCACATCTGTAAGATCCTTCTCTTCCATCCCTTTCTGTGCTCCAGTGATATGGCACTGCTCCTTTTTCTTTCCTACCATCTGCTGGCCCTTCAGCAGTGACTTTAGCTTTAGGTCCTTGCCTGCCTTCCTCCCTGATGGACTGAAACTCCACACCAATGTGTTGTGCTTATGGCTTCTGCCAGCATTTCTGCTTCCCACTTGGCTTCCCTCAGCATTCTCCTAGCTGAAACAGAGCTCTTTGAGTTTGACACGCTTCCAAGCAAGAGTGTTAAGAGAAGCCTTCCAAATCTGCTTAACCTGTGTGTGTGATGAATAAGGTGCTACCCTTCACTAGAAGCAGCATATTCCTTAGGAGAATGCTATCTCCAGGACAGAAAATGGCATATTTTCCAAGACCTTTTTGTTTGTACTTAATGACAGGCACTATTTCTTTACACAGGTATGTACCTATTGGCATCATGTTCCTTATTGGGAGCAAGATTGTTGAAATGGAAGATATTGTGGTTCTGGTGACCAGTTTGGGAAAATACATCTTCGCCTCTATTCTGGGCCACTTCATCCATGGAGGAATCATTCTGCCACTTATTTATTTTGCATCCACACGTCAAAATCCGTATCGTTTTCTCTTGGGACTTATCACACCATTTGCCACTGCTTTTGCCACTTGTTCCAGGTGGGTTTCTGGGCTTCTTTGGGGATTACAGTCTGGTTATATTTGTCACTTGAAACTGGTTATATCCTAACAGCAAACCGTGTTGAGATTTAGGTGTGAATGTTGTTCCTGAGATTGCAAACAGATACTTGTGAACATAGAGGGTTTCACTGCTGGCAGCAGCTGCCACACAGCACATAGTGGTAAATAGCTGTTGAAAACAGTTCCTCAGAGTATTAGGACTGTAGCATGATGCTGAGTTGGAATTATTGGGAGGGAAAGGGGAAAGAATTGGCCTTAAAAATGATCCTGCCAGTTCTCTTTTCAGTTTTAAGTAAAGTGAGGGTCAGTGGTGAGGGACTTTGTCCTGAGAACTTCAGTTCTCCAAGTTCAGAAGGATCTGGACCAAGGGTAGACTAATTTTGCAGCAGCAAAGCAGATGACATGGGTGACATGGTTTAGTGTGAGGTGTCCCTGCCCATGGCAGTCGGGTTGGAACTGGATGATCTCAAGGTCTTTTCCAACCCTAACTATTCTATGATTGTATGATATATTAGCTAGTGTAAATGGACTTCATATTGTTGATGTCAAAGATTTGGCCTGATCAGCTTTCATTTGTCATACCCAAGCTGTCAAACATTTCATTTACACTTCTCTCAAGAGTCAAACACCTGATCAAATACCATAACTATACAAAATCTTTTCAGGTCATCTCCAAAAGCAGATGCATGCCTGCCACAGGAGCTGAAGTACATCAAGTAGGAGAGGGTAACTTATAGTGCAAGAAATAAATACAATGGTGTTTATTTTATTTGTTCACTTGTGAAGGTACTCACACAGCATTAACAGAGATTGCTGTTGCATGTATTATGCTTATTTTGGCATCTGCTGGTGTATTTTTGTGGTTTGAAACTTGATCATTCCACAGCCCTGGTAGGCTGCATTACTGCATTAAGTCATGAGTCCTTGCTTCTGAGAGATTAGAGTTCTTATCAGCTATTTCTGGATGGAAGCAGATTATTAAATATCACTGCTCAGGACCAACAAGGCGGGTCCCTCCTTGGTGTTGTGTCAGAGAGGGACTATTGAAATGGCATCATTGTCTTGCCAGCCCTGTCTGCAGCATGTTAGAAACATGAAAGCCATGAGACAGTGACTTTCCATTCAGTGCACCCTGATGCTTTTGATGTTTGATTCTTCCCTGTTCTCTGTTTTCTAGCTCAGCCACTCTCCCATCAATGATAAAATGTATTGAGGAGAACAATGGAGTTGACAAGAGGATCAGCAGGTTTATCCTTCCTATCGGGGCGACTGTAAACATGGATGGAGCTGCTATTTTCCAGTGCATGGCAACTGTGTTTATTGCTCAGCTGAACAATGTGGACCTCAACGCTGGGCAAATCTTCACAATTCTGTAAGTTGCTTGCTATTGCAACTGCGTCCTTCTGGCCCCCAGACACATTGAAGCCTGTGGTTTCTCTGTTAATAGCAAGCAGTTTGCATTCCACATCTCTGACCTAAAGCTGGTGAACTGCTATGAAACGTAATTACAGGGTGATTAAAGGATGGAGTCTTTCAAACTTCGTAAGATTTGCCAGAATCTCCATACAATAAAAGGTGGAACCCGGGAAGGGTAATTGAATTCCAAAACAGACTTTGAGCTGTTTAATGCTGTTTCTCACATTAAATTCCTCTCCTTCCTTAAGCATTTCACTTCCCTACCCATCACTCAACATTAAGCTAGGTAATCGAGGCATGCTGCTCTACCCAGAAAGCTACCCCTGATTCCTCCTCTGGATGTCTTGGAAGATATTCCTGACACCTCCTCAGTTCCTTATGTATTGATTTCATATGAAAGACTCTGTTCCTGCTTACCTCTGCCCTTCCTACCATGATGCCACTGCCTTCCCAGGTCAGACCCACCATCATTCCCCTCCTGGCTGCTTTGCTTCACTATCCCTCCACCACCTCAGTCCTGCCTCCTTAGAATCATAGAATAGTTAGGGTTGGAAAGGACTTTAAGATCATCCAGTTCCAACCCCCCTGCCATAAACAGGGACACCTCACACTAAACCATGCCCCCCAAGGCTTCATCCAACCTGGCCTTGAACACCACCAGGGATGGAGCACTCACAACTTCCTCGGGCAACCCATTCCAGTGCCTCACCACCCTAACAGGAAAGAATTTCTTCCTTAGATCCAATCTAAACTTCCCCTGTTTAAGTTTGAACCCATTACC
>NDXB01009361.1:58947-75978 GCA_002631895.1 Agapornis roseicollis
AAAAAAAAAAAAAAAAAACCAAAAAAAAACCAAAACCAAACCCAAGTATTTATTTGAAAAATATGAATGCACCAGACCCCCAAACACTTGGATTTTAAAGTAGTATTTGTCTGTCTCAAGGAAAGTGAAAACCAAGACTGTTCCTTGTGGGCTGGGTTCTGTAGCTGCATTTTATCCCCCATCAGACAGCTTAGCTCCTCTGATGTTTTCCCTCACCATGACACATGCAGCTGGTGAGGACGTGAGAGCAAGCAGCACTCTCATGACATTCCCCGCGGAGCATCCCAGCACCATTGCAGACTGGAATGTTTCCCAAGTTTTACTTTTTTTAACCCAAAGGCTGTATTGCTCACAGTTAAAAGTACTCTCCTGGACAAGTCCAAAGGCTGGGCTTCTTCAAAGGCAGCACCTTCCCATTGCTTTCTTCCTTGTGATGCTGCAGCTTGATTGCGCCTCACTTGTAATACAGTGTGCCATAGGCTGCAGCACTTTCCTTCATCGTAGAATCATCATGGAATGGTTTGGGTTAGAAAGGACCTTATGATCATCAAGTTCCAACCCCCTGCCATGGGCAGGGGTGCCTCACACTAGACCATGTCACCCATGTCCTTCTGACAGTAGATCCCAGGGAATGCTAAATTAAAGCCAATACCTCAGAGTCATTGCAGTATTTTCTAGTATGCAGAATCTCAGTCTTTGCTGAAGGATGCCTCTCCCAGTCCCTACTATTGGATTGCTACGTTTTGCATCAATGGGAATGGTTAGTCCCATGTAAAGCTTGTTAGAGCAGTCAGATTTAAGGAGGTCAAATCGTTCTCATAGCAAGAATTTAACCAAGGAAACCTAACACTCCTTCTCCTAGAAATAGGTGCTGTGAGGTTTATATGAATCACTAGTATTTGGGTTTTAACCAGAAATCTCTCATCTTACAGAAGCCGTACTTTAGATTTAGGGAGATGCCAGTTCTGTTGGGTTTGCACATCAAGAGGGATCTATGGAAGCAGGAATGCTGGGTTGGATAGCTACTACTTGTCAAAAGATCTTTGTCTTTTCTGTGTCATCTATGTCAGAAATGGCATTTCTTGGTTTTCTGTGATGTTCCCATTCCTCATGATAGCCATGCTGCATCTCCTAGGGCTCTCCACCCGGCTTCACATTGTTTTTTCTTAAGGTACAAATGTGAAATATCCAACATTACACTCCATTGGACTGTAAGATATGTGACACATTCCAGGAACTGCCCTTGTAACGATGTGAATCCTGATCGAAAGCCCGATGAGACAGAAGACTTGCCATGTACTCTGAGTGGCCAAGGTCTTCAGGTAAGGCCATTAGGAGAGAACTGAAAGGGCTGTTGAAGGGGATACGTTTTGGATGCTGTCCAGTGCAATGTGTTACACTGGGAACTTCCTATTTCAGCCTGACTCCAGAGGCTGAGCTCAGAAGGTGCTCAGCAGCAGTGCAGGTACAGCCAGTGGTACCTGCTCTGCTCTCACCCAGGCACTCCAGAGCCTGGTGCCAGTGTGGTACTTCACTCCAATGCCTCTCAACCGGACGTGTATTTTTGTCCTCCCAACGTGACTGTACAGTGGAAACCTTTAGTCAGTTGCTTCTTCTTTCAAGAGGAAATAAATTCCATTGAGAAAACACTAATTTTTTTTTCTTTCTGGTTTTAGTCTCTTTCTTTAAGGTACAAATTCTCTCCTTAGGAAAGCAGGTAAGCAGCTGGGGTCCTGCCCTTTAGTGCAGCAGTTGCTTTTGGGGAGAAAGGTCCAGGAATATGGAAGAGATGAGTCTGTAAGGCATATGCACTCCCATTTTGTGTCTGATGCTGTTTATTCTTCCACTTTTACCTTCTCTTTTTCAGTGAAGTTTATTTTACTGTTTTGGACCATCTTTTATTTATTCTTCTCTAGGATTGACTTTCCACTCCATGCTTTATTCGTCACTGCCTGATCTCATCCCATTTCCTGGAATGCCCGATGCTGGTTTTATGTATAGGTATAAACAGGAGAGTGGACAAAGTTTTGAGGGCTCCAGCTGGTCCTGGGAAAAGCAGTTTGCATTCTGCCTTGCTATGATGTGCTTGGGATTTCAGTAAAGACCAGTTATTCCTAGGAACCAAACTTCAGCTGGGTCTCGCTGGTGTGTTGGTGATTACACTACAAGAGGAAGTAATTACAAAGGGCTTTAAACCCTTCTGGGGGCATCTTGTGCAATCAAAGGTGGGTTTTGTGTTGAGAACAGTCTAGGGCCAAGCCCAGAGCTTCCCCTGCAGGGATGTGATAAACAACTGTGCCTTTTGGACTTAACAGAAATGTAAAGCCAGCCAAAGTGCCGCATGAGCTGGTGAAATAACCTCTGCTTTGTCTTTTCCAGGCAGCCCTGTTACTGCCTGAAGAGGTTGGAGGGACAGAAGGGGGGCAGGAAGGTTTCATATGTACTTGCTCTATTCCTATATTCTCACCTGGGCATTTGCTGTGGCCAGTGCCAGAGATGGACGTGACTCAGTGTCACCATTCTTAGACTCGTTCTGCTGTGGTTCCTCTGTATTTTACAGCAAGAACACAGATGTTTAGGCAGTTCCTCTTTCAGTCGAGTCGAAGGCCCTGGTATCTCTGTGACTGTCCACCCTGCCGTATGTTGCAGGTTATGTCCTCGAGTGCTTTCAGAAGGTACAGACCCACCTCCTCTTTCTGCAGAGATTTGCAGCCCCCAGTCCTGAATCTTTGCTCTGCTCCTTTGCTAGCACAGAACATTTCACCAGCCTCTGGAAGCACCTCCTCTTGGGAATCATCATTTTTAATCCTGAGCCTCCCACAGGCAGTGAGCAATGGGTCTCAGGTAGGAAGCCCAAGGACCAAAAGACAAGACATTGAGTTTACAGATCCTTTACCTGTGTCTCACAGGCAATAGTGTGGAGGATAGCGAGTTGCAGTGTTTGGAGAGCACTCCTAAGACAGAGGGCACTAAATCTTAAATAATAATGAGCTTTCCAATACTCTGAAAGGAATCAAATAGCTAAGGTGTGCATCATGAAGTCAGGATTGCATTGTGCTACAGTATGAAGGACTGGTGGAAAGGAGATCTAGTGTATGCATTTGCTGGGCTAACTCAGGGGAAGCAGGGGAGCTAGTGTCAGTGTGAATTGCATTTCAAAAGGCAGATGTGATTTAGTCAAGGGAGCACGGTGCCCTGTGTATCTGCATCTTTCCATCTTCTCCTGGCATGCGATGAAAGCACAGGTGTTCAGGTAAATTAACAGACCTCACCATAAATTCAACAGTAATTAGGAGCCTTGGCAGCTCAGTTTCCTTCTAGTTTCAGTGGGAGAAAGTGCTTTTCAACTAAAAGAGCAAGTTGTCTTGTTGACAGTATCAGTGAAAACAGTGGAAACCGAGAAGGAAGAACTGGAAGGATGCAGGGGGAGCATTGCAGAAGGCAGGGTAATGGAATGGATAAAGAAGCTAAGACCTAAAGGAAGCATCTCTCCCTTGGCATTTCAATACAGACAGCATCAAGACCGCAGGCATCTGTCCAGCATGTAGCAGAGGATGCAAATCCCTGCCCAGGGATTTGCGGGGAGAGGCAGACATGAGTGCTGGTGTTTCTGAAGCACATCATCACTGAGCAACAACGAAGCATGCAGCGTGTCAGCGTGGAGCTCTGATAAGCTGCTCCTGGCTGCTAGCCATGGCCACAGACATAACGGTACAGTTCTGGATCAGGGATTGACCCACATTCCTCCTTGCAGGATAGCTAGGACAAATGCTCCTCAGATAAATGCATGGTAGCCATTATTCTCTGGGGACAAAGAATTTACGTTATCTATGCGAGCATATTGATGAAAGCCGTGTTCACTTGCTGCTTCAGTGTCAGGGAGGAGGGGAAAAGGTATGGCAAATGAGCTGAAACCTTTTGCAGGCATTGGGCAACACATTGAGACAGTTGCCATTGAGTACTTTAAGTCTGTTAAGAAGTGATCAAGAGCCCTATTTGGCTCCTGTAGCTCTCTGTCTTCACATCCAAGCATGAGCTTGGGAAATGAATGTTGACGTGGTATTCATTCCCTGCATGGGGTCTTCACAGCCATTTGTGACCAGCAGGCACCATTTCACAGTGAATGCATGCAGAAAAAGGTGAAAGAATGCTTCTTGGAGTCACGTGAGGAGTTGCCAGGCAAGCGAGGAGCAATCTTGAATCCTGAAACCAAGTTCAGTTTTAACTATCACCTCCCTAAAAAACCTATCGTCTGCACGTTCATAGGTACATTTGAGTATTGATACACAGCAGTGTTAGTGCACGGTAATGCCTTCTCCTTTTGGGGGGAATGGAAGAAGTGTAGATGCAAGAGAGCTCTCTTCCTTCTAGGATGTTTCTTTAATGGAAAAGGAAATCTCTTTCATTCAAGAGTTCATGGTGCGGTTCCCTATCAAATCCTGGCTCAGTGTCAGCAGTTGCAACATCCTCACCAGCAATGAAATCTCATTGGGTTTAACCACTGATGTTGGTGCCAGCAGGAGGTTAGGTCTTCGGGCATTTCAGCAGACCAAGGGCTCTTGAAGTCCTGCTCAAGGAACATTTGTACTTGTCTTTCCCAAGGCCACAGATGCTGTTTGCCTGCTGACAGGAACCAGAATGAGGAAATGAACCTGGAGCCAAGCCTGTTGTAATGCAAAGTTAACAGTGTGGGTTAAAGCCACAGAAACCAAGAAAGTTGGTATTGGGTTAGATTCAGATCCTTAGGATGACTTCCACTTGCTCCTTCTGATAACACAGAGAAAGTAAAACCCTTCTGCAAGCATGTAAGTTAGCACCTGAAGATAAACTGCATACAGCATGTTGGTGTGACTGAAGTTAATTGCAGTTACAGGCTGCAGAAAGAAATCACCAAGGGAAAACTTCTCTGTAGGAAGCTGTTTCCACATGCCTGAATCCCCCTGGATTACATTCCCATGGAAAGAATTGTGCTTAGCCAGAAAAGAACACTGCAAGAATTACCTAGATTGGATTGCAGCTTAAGAACCAGAATGAATGCTACAAAACAGATAGGCCAGGGCCTCCACTGATGAGCAGGAATGCGATTTCCTGAGCTTCCAATGGCCTGTGGGCTTCTGATGGAGATGGTACCTCCTTAAAAGTGTAGGGGTTTGGTCTGGTCCTCTTAAGATGATCATGTTCAGTAAAGCAGCAGTAAAGGAACATGTTTAAAACCCGTTGGGTGTAACTGGGGTCATTTTTCATGCTCCCGGTATTCTCATGACGTGGTGCCCTCAAGCACATTGTCTTTCCTAGATAGTGTTGATGCGGAAGCAAGGCTTCCTCATTTTTTAATTGGTTTTCCTTCTCTGTATCCCTCCTGCAGAGTCTGCTCTGGTCCTTGGAGTCTGCCCAGACCCCAGCAGGACCCAGCTCCTGTAGTACATAGGTACTTAGAGTTATTACAGTCCCATGTGAGGACATAGGCTGTCTCACACCCTGTTACATGGGGATGAAGATGTAGCTTGAACTTTGGAGGAGGGACTGGCCTGAAGAAAGTCCTGCTTAATTAAGGCAATACCTTCATGGTGTTTTACAGTTAAGTCAAATAACTATTGCCAAGCTAGCCCAGCCCTGGCTGCCTCCCTGTGCTGCCCCACAGTATGTCTCTGCCCCTCTGGTGACATTATTCCCTGAAGACTAATGGAGGGAATGTGTTGGCCATCCATGAATATTCCAATCTTTTATGAATACAATCTTATTTAGACTTTCTCCGTTGCTATCCTGGCTACTCTTTTGTAAGGTCATCCACATGCTGTAGGTGATGGAGACCACTTGTAGCACTACAAATAGCTGAGTGTACCTCTGCTAAAGGGAGATGAGCCTCTTTTGTCTGAATAGATTCATGGTTATAGCAAACTGAGACTGACTCACCCACAGCATGTGAGGGTGAGGATTTTGATTAGATTCTCATTAATCCCTCTACATTCAGGGACAGCAGGACCATCCCTAGGACATGAGGAGTCTCCTTCTGCAGCAGAGGTATGCAATCTGCCTTACTACCCTTAAAGGTGCCTTGTCCTGGTTCGCTTCAGGACAAATTCCAAGTTGCTATTTGGCTTTGGAATACAACTATGCACCAAAGGTGAGAGACTCCGTTACCCCTGGAGACAGGAGGGAGAACATGATGTCCTGGTGTGGGACAGGGAAAGTGAATTTCTTTATCCCATAAGCTCTCTGTCAGCCATCCTGCCTCTGACGTGTGTATGCGTGTGCGTGCTTTTATTTCTACATGAACACAAACTGCTCTAATTAGGAGGGAGGATTCCTGTATTTTTATATGCTAAGCCATTTTGATTAATTACTTTAATAAAGTGACAGACAGATGAACTCTGAAATTCACTGCCATCTGCTCCAATACAATTCACTATCACTGATACAAAGGTATCGGCCTTCAGATAAACCCTAGTGCTTAGAGTAACCACGCCATTGAATAAGTACTTGTGCCATGTGGATGTATTGATCCTTGTGAACATCTGTAACTATTCCTCTGTAAAAGCTATGGGTTTGATCCATGTGGCTCTGTATCAGCCTTTTTATTATCTACCAAGAACAGACGTATGTGCATATATGCAAGAACAAACCATGTTGCTGTGTCTGGGGGTGTGTGACCCTGAGTAGATATTACAGATGTTTATTGTGTAGTGTTCCCTTTGGTGTAAAACCTCCCTGCCTGCCCAGGAAGAAGGCAGTCCTGTGGCTCAGGTTGAGATGATTTGTTGTATTAGAAGGGTGACACAATAGGATGCTCTCTTTTTTCCCTTCTCTCATGGAAATGTATATTTGTTCTTTCTTTGTGTAGCTTCTCAACCTGAAATAAAAATCCCTCCGAATAGAATTCATGTTTCCATCTTTGTTTGGAGAAGATCCAGAGTTTTAGCTGGGTTAACCTTCCATAGGCAGTTGTTGCCTTGCTGGACCAGGCTTTTGGGCTCTGTCACCAAGCAAACTCTCTGTGGCTCCTTTGGAAATGCCCCTGAATGAGAACTGTAACTTGGTACTCGAGTTCAGGTTCCCAAACTGTGTCCTTTGCCAGCATGCCCCCTTTGCCTGCATGCTGGTGTCACTGGTTACCAGCATACCACTTCATTTAACCCCTTCCCATGGCATCCAGGGCAAGCCTACCCAGGGTAGCAAGCCCTCTGCACAGGTACCCAGCTCTCAAGGGGCTTTGGGAGAGCCCAGGTTAGTGGGTATTTGTATTGATGTGTGCCACAGTGGAGCAGCAGAGCTGACAGACCTGTTGCCTATTCTGCCAAGCAAGTGGACTTTGTTCCCTGGAGGAGGATTGGGGAGTGGGAGAAATCATGGAGCTAATCCTTTGCAATAGGCATTTGACACACACAGTGAGCAGCGTGCTCACTGTGTTCCCGGACAGAGGGCCTGGGTTTGCTATCAGAGTAGTTTGGCACAAAGCAGAGCATCACAAATCCTATCCATGCAAGTGTAGTGTGGCTAATTTCAAGCATGAAAATCAGCTCCCAGAACTAATGATAGTGCAATATCTGCAAGGATTGCAAGCACCAGAAGAAAGAAGTATAATTTGAAGACCTGCCCAAGTATGTATGGTATTGTGCCTTGGTATCTACATTTTATGAAGCCATCAATGTGGTGGCTTTCACAAAGCCTATCTCAACCCATGGTCATGTCTTTGTCTTCTCGCTTCCTAGCTGAACCCCCAAAGAGATACCTGGAGGAATCATAGAATAGTTAGGGCTGGAAAGGACCTTAAGATCATCTAGTTCCAACCCCCCTGCCATAAGCAAAATCCTAGACCAGCAGTTGACAGACATGTCCTCTTGCACCTTAGAGTCTGTCAGTTTTGGATGCAGGGATGGCTGTTGCCTGAACCAAGCAGGTAAGTGGTGGTTGTCAGAGCTGTAGCACTTTGCTGTCTGAAACCCATGAAGCTTTATGAGATCTGTGGAGCAATGTGGAATGATCGCTTGTCTTTAATGAGAACTGAGTCAAGACTTAGACTGAGTCCCAGCTGACTCAAGCCAGACATTATTCAAGCTTGCTTATAGAGAAATAGGTAAAATTTCTTGTGATATTTCAACAGAGATAAAAGTTGGAAGATGTTCTAATTAACGTTCAATGATTTTATTCAGTTTTCATAGAATCATAGAACAGTTAGGGTTGGAAAGGACCTTAAGATCATCTAGTTCCAACCCCCAGTAGTGGTTTCTACCACCATCTATCAATCTGGCCATGTGCCCCTCATTTCTGCCTTCTAAAATGTCTGGGCAGACAATATACATTTGTCTAGTTCACACAAAGAGAAGCATTTCAAACTAAACATATAACAAAAGCCGCTGCTATTGTTGTAACTTAATATTTGCAGAGGAAATCCAATTACGGCCAAGGAGCAGATTAGTCCTTTTTGATTAGTCCTTTTATTTTAATCCCTGGTTTGTCTGATTAAGATAGATACAACTACAGTGAAGTGCTTTGTCAGTTAGTTAAAGGGAAGACAACACCACTTTGCTCTGCTGCGAAATGAATGGTTGGAGTCAAACAGCTAGTGTGGTAGAGCTGTGCTAAGAGGTCATCTTTAAAACATGGATGGATGTTATTAGCTCATTGAAAATCAAACCTCTGCTACCTCCCCATTATGAGCATTCAAGTGAATGTACAAGTATGTTGTACCTCTCAGGTGTCTTGTGAGCTGTGACGTGCATGAAAATAGCTTGACAAGCTTATGGCTAGCTTGCTCTTCTTGCAAGTTCTTGCATCTCGGGTGGCAGAGTCAAGCCATCGTGCTAAGGAAGATACCTGTGGTTTTCAACTGGGTAAGCAGGATGGCAGCTGGAATTTACTGCCCCATTTTGGAAGTTATCCTCATGACTGTAAGGTTTGGGTTTGCCAAAATATATGCCAGGGACCAGCCAAATTACAAACTGGCTCTGAAACCTAGGACCGGAGATGCAACACAAAGCCACTCCACAGGCTCAGGTAACAGGACTTTGCTGTCTCTGCAGGATAGTGATCAGCAATGCCATGTAAATGACTGTAATCACTGTGTCACCAAAACATGTACACAATCAGGCGGATCTGGATTCTCTTCATCATATTGTGATGATGCCTACAGCTACTGCAGTTTGAGGGAGGCCTACCAGCATTCACAGCTGAGTGGGTTGCAACCAACAGCAACCATATCATTAAGATTAAGCTTCCCTGGTACTGCATCATTAATCAGTTCAAGTAATTTGTCTCACCAAGCATCCCAGAGACACCAGGCTTTGAGCTTTTAGCAGTACCATTCTTGCTGAGATAGAAAACCAGTGTGGCCAAACTCAATATGAGCTCTTACAGAAGGGGTATTTATTTACATTTCAAGCTGATTTTACTAGCCTGCACTTGTTCTGTTATAGATACAATTCACTCAATGCTCCCAAGCAATGAAACATGGTTGCTCAAGTGGTCTGGCCCCAGTCACTTGCATGCAACATACACAACAAGGGACGACAGCAGTCGGCTCTTCACTAAACCTCTCAATTTTGGGACAGTTCTTAAATAACCTGTAAGAATTGGCAGTTGCTTTGTAGTGATCCTTGGCTGCAGTCTCTGCTCCTGCTGGGCTGCCAGGAGAGGGAATGGGAGGGAGATGTGATACAGAGGGTCTTTCACAAATGAGTTGTGTGTACTATGGGCTTATCAGTGTGCAGTCCTTCTGGGCTTGATGAAAACAACATAGTCTCAAATGTTTTTGCTGGGAATGGTGTCATTAGTTATGGATACAAGTTGTCCTCTACCGCCCTGCCCTGCTATTTCTTCTGTTACTTACAGAAACGGGTTTCCATTCATGCCATTCCCAATATCGCTTTTACAAACCTCATCACTGACAACTGGCTCCTGCAGATCCCAAGTCCGGTTCTGAAGAACCTCTGGATTTTGCTCATGACCACATACAAACGACAAAGGGCCAAGACATTCCAGTAATTAAAAGTGAAAAATAAATCCCTCAGTGAAAGCACAGTAAAACCTCACATTTAAAAACCAAAACTAATTCCTATTATTCATTTCCCATTATAATTCCCATTGATCAAAAGCTGTCACCACCTCCTGACCATCTGGCTCCTATTGCTTTCCCAGCAATGTGTCAGCTTCATCCAACAACAGGAAAACTGAAGCACCTGGACCACACGAACTCCATCCTCTAGCCCTGATCTGTGGCTATGGGGTGGCATAGAGGGGCTGGATAGAGGCAAGGAAATGTTTTGTCCTTCAGCCTTCAAACACCTGCCTTTGTGGCCGGGTCTCTTGCTGCTGGCAGTCCATCCAGGCTGTTCGTGGTGTGATGGGTACATCGTGTGGCCAGAAATGAGAAGTGCAACGTCTAGCTCAGCTTTTTCTTGGGCTAAATCCTTCTGCTCTGTCCGAAAGAGCAACCCAATGATAAAGCTCTGAAGCTGCCCAGCTGCTGGCACTGAAGCTCATTGCTTTGCACTTCAATGTTGGCACTAAAGTAGATGCCGCTCTAGTTTTCCCTCTGTTCTTTATTGATCCTGCTTTATACGTTTCATTTGTTCACCTGCCTTGGGTGTGCTTTGCTCTTATTTTTGGGTGCTTCTCCAAATCAGGAAGAAAAAGCAGCAGCTACCTTTTTTAGGGAATATTTAGCAATAGTGCAGTGGTAGCTATGATGTTCTACAAGAGTGAGGGAAAGACTGAAAGGCTTTCAATGAGCTTTCTCATAGCTTTATGAAGAAACTAATGCAGCATGGCTCAGTTTGAACTTGCTCATTTAGACACTACCACAGTGACTGTCCGGGTGAAGGACTGGATCCCTCAGGGCCCTTCTGTAGGTCCAGGACCATAATTAGTGAATTAGTGATACAAATGTTGGATCAGAGAAAATCTGCAGGTCCCACCTGGACAAAAAGGTCTGGGAACATGGGAAAGCACAGGGCTGAAATTCATAGCAACAAAAGAACAGGGAGAAGGTCTGGGAAACACGGAATTAATCTAGATGTGAGCAACTGCACCAGTACTGGTGGGAAACAGTAGATTAAGGAGCAGGATCAGGAAGTTGAGAGCAGTCAGAAGCATGAGTCAAAGCCCTAAGCTATGAATAAGGCAAATACTATACCAGGGTGTGTAAACAGGAATGCATCCTGGACTACCATAACAGTTTTGCCTAATTATAACAAAGCCCATGCTGGAGTTTTGGACCAGATTTAGGGGTTGAGCATTAAAGAAATGTGGCCCAAAGGGTGAGAATCAAGAGGAGAACAAGGGGAACAGTCCAAGATGTGGAAATCCTGACTTGTTGGGGGGAAAAAAGGGCTGTTAGCCTCAAGAAGAGAAGGACCTCTCCCTATAACCACCTTTGGGGTTAAGCAGAGAGAGTATGCCAGCCGGGCTGTCCTTATGGAGCTGGAATGCATTGCTGTTGGCTTGCAACATAGGTATTTTTATAAACCAGTGCCTGAGCAGCTTAACAGAGGAGAGGAATAATGTCAACACTTCCGTGTAGCAAACAGAAGCAAAGGCAGCTTGCGGCAACTCCTTCCCATCTGGATGATAACACCGGGAGATAGGCAGGTGTACTAACAGGTTACATGTAGTATTAACTCTCTGGCTCCCTGAAGCACTGCATCAGAAATGGAACAATTTTCCAAATGCAGGCAAATCCTCCCCATAGATAATGCCAAGAGATGGCAAAGTGATTGCAACCAGATTTTCTGTTTCCTGCAGTACTCTAGCAATATTGCTAGCAATGCCCTGCCAGGTCAGGTCCATGCCCTGCATTTGCTGACATCTCATCCATCCCAAACATTTGCATTGTGAGACTGAAATCTGATGCCAAAGATAGTGTAGATGCTATTCAAGAGCATATGGTGCACGTCCAGGCCTCAGGTTTCATTGCAGAGCATTAACTGTCTGGCTTGTAGTGTGAGACCATCCAAGGTAGAAGCAAATTACAAACTGATGCGCCAAAAGCTCTGGATATTAGCACAGCATTGGTTATGAGCATATTAAAACTCTGGATACACACAGCTGGTGCTCCTGATGGATCTGGTTCTGTACAAAAACATGGATATTCCCACCAAGAAGATAGAAGTTTTTGAAGAAAATGGATTCTTCCTATCCCAGCTTCTCACATGTACTAGAAATGAGCCACTTTCAAACGTGATCATTGTACGCAAGCTCTACTTCACATCATAGTTGTGGGGATTGCTGATGAATTACTGCATTCACAGATGCGGTGAAATCATTTGTCTTTGCTGGGGAACCTCCTTGCTAAAAACCACCGGTCTGAAACAATCTTGAGGTCTAAAACGAGCAAGAAAATACCCATGTTAGTCTTTGCCAGCCTTCAGCGACTTTGTGTGGGAGTTTGGCTGGGTCTGACCCTGCATTATAGATCAAATACACTAGTGAGGCTTCAGCAGAGTTCCTAACAAAGAAGGTCAGATGCCAGCAGGAAAGAACCACTAGCGTTCCCTGAGCTCTCCTTTAGATCACCAGTTTATTCCCCTTTGTTTATTGACACCCTCCCAGTGTGAGCCCGAGGAGAGGGGAACGATTCTGCGTCGCCCTGGCTGTTCTTGCAGACATCCTGGCACTCGTTTGATCGGAGGCGGAACAGGACACAAACCTTTCCTGCCGGGGCTGAGACCGCAGCCGAGCGCTATTCAGCTTCGAGAACAATGCCTGGCAGCTTGCGAGTAACTTAAACCAGCTAAAAACAGCCGAGCCCGGGTATGAATCATGACCTATCCGTGTTTGCTTCGGCCTGAAATCAGCGCAGCCTCTATTGGCAAGCAACCAGCTCCCTGGAGAATAAGCAATAAACAACATTAGAAAGGACTTCTCTTTCACAGGGGCTTTGCCTGTGTGAATTCCAACGAAAAGCCAGCTCTCATAAGCGTGCATCCGAGGCAGGGGGATGGATGTGCAGCCCTCCGGATGAGCTGCTGTAGTATTCATCACGGGAACCCCAAATCCAGAACTGTTACGCAGGAATAAAGATGGTGCGGGCTTTATCTTGGCTGGGAGTTCTGCTGAGAGCGCCGTGCCATGTTACACAATGGCATTACAGCTCTGCTTTTTGAAGCAGTCCTGAAGCCGATATTCCCACTCTCTGTTCCTTTAAAGAAGGTCCTCCCAGATGGTAAATGGGCTCGGTTCCATTGGGGTCAGTAGAGTAAACCTGGGTCACAGCAGTTGGGAATCTGGACTATAACACACAGGGTGGCAGACTGGAGCACGCTGCAGGGGTGAGCAGTGTGGCCAGTAGCAGTAGCCAGGGACTTGGGGTACCTACATGAGCTAACCTGAGAGGTCTCTTTGGTCCTTCACAGCCTAAAGCTGGCAGCAATGTCGTTCATAGACTGCTTTATCTTTATTTATAGATATTTATAGATAGATACATATTTATTTATAGCTATATATTTATTTATAGAATCTATATTTAAAGCATAGATTGCTTTATCTTTATTTATAACTGGCCGCTAGGAAATCTCAGCGTTACCTAAGAAACAAGCTCCAGGAGCAGGTGATGCAGACAAAAACGAGGATCAGCCTCTGGACACAAACAAGGGCACGGGCTTGTATTTTCCATGGGATACGGGTGCTCCAACCACCAAAGAAGGGTCAGGTACAGCCGCAGAACAGCCTGTTTCAAACCTGTGGTGTGAGCATTTACCCAGAAAGCCGGGTAAACCTCCAGCCTAATGGAAGCAATTACGCTCAACATTACTTTGTATTTGATGTAGCATCTTCTTAGAAACAGAGGTACCGAGGTCAACCATTAGTTACTGCACATTCAACTGTAACTTTAGAGTCTGCTCTGGCATGCCACGCACCACTGGCACCCTCACAGCCTGCTCCTGAACCAGCCCCGCTCTGCTGCACTGGAGGAAGCTCTTGGAGCGGGCTGCAGGGACTTTGCCTTGTCCTTGTAGGATGCTAAACCCCATTTCCCATTGCACGTCCAGCATCGCCCATGCAACACCACCCAGGGACCCCGCGGGGAGCGGGGCAGCGGCTGCCGGCGCACGGCTTGGGTCAATGCCATGGGTAAAGGAGGCACCCAAAGCTGCCACGGCTCCTCAAGGGCACTGGAGGTGACGCTGCTCCGTCACCAGCAGCCCCAGCTCCCCGGTACCCAGTGGCTCCCGCGCTCCGCCCCGGCTCGGCTCGGCTCGGGAACGGAAGAGAACCCGGAGCGGAGCCGGAGCCGGAGCCGGAGCCGGAGCCGGAGCCGGAGCCGGAGCCGGAGCCGGAGCCGGAGCGGCCACCCCCCGCCCAGCGCCGGGTCAGTCCCGGCCGCGCAGCGGGCCCCAGCGCCACGCTGCGTTCCCATTGGCTGCTGCGCCTCAGGGGCGCTCTGTGTGACGTAGATCCCCACGCTCCCATTGGCTGGAACTCCTGCGGTGGGCGGGGCGGCGGGGCTGCCGCTCGGTAGGTGCGGGCTGGGGAGCGGTGGTGGCGGCGGTGCCCGGGGAGGGGGGAGCCTGGTTCGGCTCCGGGCTCGGCTGGGCTCGGTCACGCTCCGCGGGTTCCGGTGTGAGGGAGTGGGGCAGACAGGGCGGCTTTCCCTTCGGAAGCCCTTTCCCGTTATCTACAGCGCGTTCTGCCCGTGCCGCCAGCAGTTCGGGGCAGGCCAGCGTGCGGTGCCTCCTCCGCTTGTTGCCTTTGTGTCGGAATTGTTGTGTTTCATACGCGAGTTTTCAGTTTTGGAAAGGCTTTTCGGGCAGAAAGAGTGTCAGAAAAGGAGCACAAAGTACTAAACCTCACACCCCGCAGGCCTGAAAGGCAAGAGCGGCGTGATTCCCCCTCCCAAACAGACCCAAACTGCAACAAAACCAGAGTTGGTGGGAGACAGAAACTCTCTATGAGCAGACCGCCCTTGTTGGCGTCCACCAGCCAAGGGATGATGCCCAGGGGCAGAGGGAGGGCTCTGGCTGGGACAGAGCCTGTGTTGTCCGCTGGGTTTTGTGTGGATCTGAGGCGTCGTCTGGTGACGTGGAAGAGTGGAGGGATCGCTTTCCTGGAGGGCTCCCTGTGGGCCTTCTCCCATTGGAATGAATGAAACAGCCGCTGTCTTCATCTCTTATCAGTCGCGGGTTGTGTTTCTGTGCCGCCCCGGCGCTGGGGAGACAATGGAGGACTCGGGTGTAGCCGGGATTTCTGGCTGGGTTCCCTTGGGTTTAAAGGCAGTGGGAAGTCTCCGCCGTGCCCAAGGCTGTGCTCGCACGTCCCTCGTCGGAGCCGTGCCTGCCCTGAGCGAGGATTTGGGGTTGCTTCTTCCTGGCCTGAGGGTTAATCTTGGACCTCTGAGATGGAGTGGGTTTGGTGGAGAATGATGGTGAGAAACCTCGTTTGGTGGGAGGTTGTGTAGTTGGGAGGTGCACTGCGTGGCATTGGTGTTTTCACCCTGGTTTTAAATAGGGCTCTTTGCCTGGTTGGTCTGTGTATGGGATGCGTGTGACTTCCCCATCCAGTTTGCATCCGAGTGTGGTTGGGTGTCCGCCTCCCTCGGGAATGAGTTGAAATAAGCTGCCTGAATTAGGGACTTTGGAAAATGAGTGAAATCTATAGCGTCCCTTTGAATGCCTTATTCTGAAAGGAGCAGATTTACTGTCGCTCGTGTGTATTGGCAGGGTTCCTGGTTTCTCTTCAGCTTCCAATTAGCTTCTGGAGATTTAATGAACCTGTGAAGCAGCACTTGCTCTTTTTCTAATGACTGATGGCCTCATGGAAGTGTGCATCGCCGCAATGCTGCCTCCATAAGATCAACAAACAGCCCTGAAAGTTCAGAGTTGTTCAACCTTTGAGCTCCTGCAAACAGCTACAGAAATAACAGTTGGGTTCTGACCTGTCATTTCTTTTAATGTCGTTTCACACATGCTTTTTAGATTTATGGTTAAGCTTGTATCTGGTTTATAGTTGTTTTTCCTGGGCTGGCAACGTGACTCAAGCCACTACATCTGTTGGAAGTAATGCTGTTTGAATTTAATGTGGCATCATCTTAAAGATAAAGATGGGCTGTGGTGGAGTGTTAATTACTGCGCATTCAGTCTGAAACTTTAAACTCTAATTTGATGCCTTGTTAAGCTGTTCTTCCTTTCCCACATCTTTTTAAATCACTGCCCAACAACAGAGCTGATTGTGGAAGCGTTTATGTCTCAAGCTGCAGGTGCCCAGCACCCTCCTCTCTGTTCAGGTTTCTATTGACTGGGTCATTTTTGGATGTATGGCACTGCCAGGTATATGCAAGGAGGGGTTAGAGCTGCCGAGATGCCTCTTCATGTCATGGTAATCAGTGATGTTCTCTGCTGAATCACCAGCTTGTCACAGGGGAAAGCACCCAAAATGGTGAATCTAAAGCTTTGAAATGGATCCTGGAATTGAGTATGTGGTACCAGGTAATTTATCATCCTGGTGCCATTTTGCTCATTAGGTTTTGTTTGGAAGGGGAGGTATCCAACCAACGAGCATCGTTTCTGCTTGTGGCCAAGGCCCTGGCTTTCAAAGCCGGTAAATAAATATATCTCGGGGTTTTCTAGGCATTTAAATCGCCTCTAAGTTGGTTTTGGCCTTTGATTCACTAACATTTGCTTGCCTGGCTGTTTGAACAAAACCGATTCAGAGGAACCAAACAGGAGGTGGTGAAGGCTGACAGGTAACAGGGGCTGCCTGCAGGGGCTCAGGAGGCCTCTGGCCTAAACAGTCTCTATGATGGATACATGAAGAAATCATACACACACTGTGTGGGAAACACTCACGGGTTCCTGAGTGGTTTGGGATACTCATTCTGTTACCATCAGAAATCTATCTTCTGTTGAACAAGTTGTATATGCTTACGTGCATTTTAATGATACACTGTTGTATAATATGTAGGTAATTTAGCAGGGGTGGGATTATCAATTACATTTACTGCAGTCAGCGTGCCTTTTTGTTTAGATATAAAACCTCTTGGGGGGGGGGGGGGGGGGAGCAGTGCCATTGATTTTAGGCTATGTGGTGGTGCTTGGGGTT
>NDXB01009361.1:76037-89177 GCA_002631895.1 Agapornis roseicollis
AAAAGGTCGTGGGGGGGGAGGAGAGCAGTGCCATTGATTTTAGGCTAATGTGATGTGCTTAGGGTTGTTCGATAGTAACTGAAGTGATGGGGCAGGTATCAGCAGAGGCTTGCATGGAGGGCTGGGAGAGCCCAGGCTTCACTCGCCCTCTCCACAGCTGCTGCCGTGCTCAATATAGCTGTGGCTCCCGGGGAGGGGGAAGCAGCTGCGGTGCTGGGATTCGGGCTCCCCTGGAGACCCAGCACAGCCCCGCTGCTCTTTGTTCTGTGCATGGGCTCTGCCCATGGGAACATCCCTGTGTCCAGGAGGTGGGATCATAAAACCAGACCGTGACACAACAGCTAATGGAGGATGTGAGTACCAGCTTCTTTCCCATTTCCAGGTGTTGTTTGGAAATACTCGGGTTGGAACTAGATGATCTTAAAGTCCTTTCCAACCCTAACTATTCTATGATTTTTCCTTCTTTTTGTTCTTTGAGTTTGCTGTTGATGGTCCCCCTTGCTGCCTCTCCATCAGTGCCCTGGCTGTAGCTGCGTGAGTACCAGCACTCTGCCGGTGTTTTCCTAGTGCCCGCAGCCTCCTTTGGGCTGGAGCTGCTGAAAGAAGCTTTGGCATTGCCAGTGCTCTTGAGGATGTGACTGAGCATAGGGAGGGGATTTTGCCAGCACCGGTTTTGGTGCTTTCTGGGTAGCCCATAGGATATCGCTTATATTGGGAGTGATTTGGAGTCCTGCTGGGTTGGGGAACGCAAGCAGAGGTGCTCAGCTCTGGTGTTCACTAAGGAAGATCTGTTTGGTCTCTTTGGTTTGGCTCTGCTGCTGCTCCTCACTCCAGGTCAGTGAGAGGTGGTGGTGGAGCATCTCCGTGCATGGAGCACTTAGGGCTCAGCTTTGAGAATCGTGTCTCATGTTAGAAGGTTCTGCAGCAAGATGCAGTGGGCTTGAAAGTGTGTCACAGGTTGGGCAAGTCCTTCCATTAATCAATTGCACAAGGAGTTAATTCCATGACTGAGCTAGAAGCTGCCAAGTGCCACGTTTGGGTTTTGCAGCCTCCTGCCTCCCCCTCTTACTTCTTATATATCCTTCTCACTCCTGGGTGGTTTCCATTTCAAGGCTTTGAGTTTGCCTCTGAAAACCCCCTCATCTTTCCTTCCTAACAGCCTTCAGGGCTCAGCCACCCTAAAAGGTGCTTCACGTCCTACCTAATGTCTCGTTTGGGCCCAGTTATCTCAAGGGGTACAAGCTGTCTGTGAGATTGGCCATTGGTCCAAGAGACAGTCGTGCTGTGCAGCGAGGTTTGAAGCACAGCTTTGTTCTCAGTGCAGCCAGAGCTTTAATTAGGTTTTCCCTGTGTGTCATGTCCTCAAACCCAGAAATCGCTGCTGAGACACAAAGGGTTGCTCTTTCCTCTGTCCCACTTGATTCCAAAGGTGTGATTTTAGGCAAACGCTTTATCCCTTCATTATTAGACATACCCAGTTTCTTTGCCCGGCATGGAGGCGAGGGGATCCAGCAAGTGCTGCTACCGTGTGTTGTGTGTTTCAGAGAGCCTGAGGCTTGGCACCATCCTGTCCCAATGGCCGTGGATGTGGGAAAATCACCTCCCGAAGCCTCACTGAGTGGGAAGGCCGAGCGCAGCAGGCGGTGGGGCTGTGCAGAGGTGGAGATGGACGGCCCAGAGCTCGCACACAGCCTGCACCGGGGGGCAGGGGCAGAGCAGGCCAAGCCCTGCCCGCAGGGGATGGACAGCGTGGCACTGAGCGGGCACAGTCGCTTGGCCACCGGTGTTACCCAGGGAGGCTCGAGGTACCGCCAGGAAGTGTCTTCAGCATCCGCTTCCAGGCTTCCCAGAGCAAGGGGAAGCCTCTTGGAGCCAGAGGCATTGATCTGTGGAGTCACTGACAGCGGGGATGCGCCTCGTCACGTTAGACACCGGTTCCTGTCCTCAGAGGAGCAGCAGGTGAGGGGGGTATATGTATGGGTGTTGCTGCATCACCACGAGGTCCCAGGTGAGGTAAGCACTGGTGTGTCTGGTCTGTCCCAGGAAGGGCTTTCCTTCTCGTACAGCCAGAGAGTGCCCTGGGCTAAGCCTTGTGCTGGGGAAGGGCTTGAGCTCCAACACCAAAGCCGTTGCCTCCATTCCCATATTGCTGCTGCGGAGCTGGGAAGTCACTCGGAACAGGGCTCCTTAAATAAGTGCCTCTTGCTGCCAAATGACTTGAGCAGCTTCCCAGGCCCTCGGGATGCCTTTCCTTAAAAACAAGCCTTACTGCAGGCTTCAGGCAGCTGCATGCCATCCTGCAGACGGAACAGAGCTCCCCTTCGAGCCTCTCCTTGCAGCAGAGCTTTCATCTCCATACCTAGCACAAAGGAGCCTTTTGTCTGGATTCTGTGCTTCATTTTATACATCTCTCTCTCTCTTTTCCCCCCATCCTGGAGCAGGTGAAGGCATCGGACTGTTGGGAGCCTGTGTCCAGCCCTCCCAGCTCTGCAGAGAGCATCCTTGCTGGTAGCTGCCACGTTGCCAGCCAGCAGAGCCAAAGGCTTGGGTCTCAATCCCCACTTTCCTCCACGCTGGAGCCCCTGCAGCCTCAGACCCCGCTGAGCCCCAGGACCACCCTGCAGAGCCGCTCCGCATCGAGCTGCTCCACTCTGTCTTTGGAAGACAACGGCCGCTCCAAGGAGCCATCCCGGAGCTTCCCGGCCAGCGTGGATGTGCCTTCCCCTGCCACCACCACCCGGGACCTGTGTGGAGCAGCACAAGGCAGGGTGCTGCAGGTGCACAAGCCCTTCAGTGCTCTGCCTGACTGCCGCAGCACCGTGGAGCGCATCAGGAGCATGTCATCCTATCAGGCTGATTACTGGGCATGTGCCCTTCCGGATTCATTGCCCCCATCTCCAGACCGTCGCTCGCCCCACTGGAACCCCAATAAGGAATATGAGGATTTGCTGGATTATGCTTATCCGCTGAAGCCAAGATACAAGCTGGGAAAGGTGCCAGACCCTTTCTTCCATGACTCGGGAATAGGTTTGGACAGCTTTTCTCTTTCCCCTGGGGGCACGTCGAGGTCCACCAGCATCTATGGCCGAGGTGGGCAGGCTCAGGGAGGCAGAGAAAATGGACGCTGGGGGTTCATGGGCTCTACAGAGAGGTTCTCAGCCCTGGAGCCTCGAAAAAGAGGCCCCTCGTCCTATGAACCTTTGCCTATTGCAAAAGCATCCTCCACAAGAAGTGCTTCCTCTCATCCTTCAAGAGGCTTTGCTAAGGATGGAGCCACGGAGTCAGCTGGGACGGGCTCATCTGGCCGCCCAGCTGTGGATGGGAGAAGCTGGTGCACCAGAGGGAGCCCCTTCCCGAAGGACAAAGGGCAGGTGGAAAGCACTGGTAGGTTTTTCCCTACAACGGCAGTGCTCCCCTTGAGGAAGGAGTGGGACGGTGATGAAGAATTCCTCTCCCTGCCCCCGAGACTGCTGGAGCTGGAAAGGCTGGCTCAGTTCTTGTCTGATCTTTCCTTAACTGTAAGGACTCCTGGGCATGACCATCATGAACTTCCATGTCGCAGCAGCAGCAGGAAGCCCCTTTCACCCCAGTTGGCTCCTTTTGGAGGAGCGGGTGGCAAGGATGGAAGAGGGAGTTTTGAGGGATATGCTGGGCTCTGGCACCCCTGCAGCTCTTGGAAGTCCAGCCAGGAAAACACTGAATCATATGGCCACATCCGTAGGGATCCTCTGCAGGGGCTTCATCTACCGACTGCTCTCAGAAACACATTGGATGGGACGTACCTAAAGGAACCAAGGCTCAAGGGGCATCCCAAGAGGAGCCTTCAGAGCGAGTCTCTTGCCCAGTGCGTTAAGGTAGGCTGAGACCAGAAATAAGGTTTAGTATGGGGTGCTCTCACATGAGCTGTGCCTGCATTTATGGCACAGTTAATTAAGGCTTCCCCTTCTGCACGGTGTTCAGCTGGGTGTAATTTATGCAGGAGGGGCTCACTGGAGCAGATAATTCCTTCTGATGGAGCAGGAGCCCATCTCGCTTCTCCTGGTGGGATCAGCTTCCCACAGCCCATCCATCCTGCAGCACTGCTGCATCAGGGAAGAGGCCGGAGCTGCAGCTGGGGCTGGTGTGGAGCCTGCGGTTTGCTGCCTGCCCCATTGCTCCCACTGTTCAGTGCCATCCTTCCACTGGTGCCATGCTCTCCACCTTCCCCTCCATCATCTTCCTCATGCCAGCCCTGCACTGAATTGGGAAGCCATGGCGGGCTGTTGGCTATAAAGTAGTTCTTATCCTGCACATAGTTGCAAACACCAGGGCAGATCATCCCCTCCTCTTGCATGGGGATAACTGCTGATTTAAAAGGGCCTTTTCTACTGTCAGCATCACCTCAAATCACGGTGCCAGGGGGAAGTAGCTCAGCTTTATAGCAAAGTCCTGACTCCTGAGGAGCAGGAGTAGGGCTGCAGTCTGGTTTCATTGGGAGTGTTTAGGGATGCTTATGTGTATGAATGGGAGGACAGGAGAGAAGCAGGGAGCAGGCACTTTCCAAAACAGCGTGGGCTCACCTATTCCTGTCCCTGCTGTGTCTTTGTTGCAGGAACAGATCAATAACCCCTTTTATTGTGCTCTGTTAAACAGATGTTCTGCTGCCAGCTGGAAGAGCTGATCCGCTGGCTGTACAACATAGTGGACATCACTGACAGCTGGGTACCACCCTTGCCAGATGCCAAGAGCTGGAAGGCATCGCTGCACCGCTGCTTGGTAGGCATAGAATCACAGAATCATAGAATAGTTAGGGTTGGAAAGGACCTTAAGATCCAGTTCCAACCCCCCTGGCATTGGCAGGGACACCTCACACTAAACCATGTCACCCAAGGCTTCATCCAACCTGGCCTGGGACACCACCAGGGGTGGAGCATTCACAACTTCCCTGGGCAACCCATTCCAGTGCCTCACCACTCTAACAGGAAAGAATTTCTTCCTTAGATCCAATCTAAACTTCTCCTGTTTAAGTTTTAGCCCCTTACCCCTTGTCCTATTACTACAGTCCCTAATGAAGAGTCCCTCCCCAGCATCCCTATAGGCCCCCTTCAGATACTGGAAGGCTGCTCTGAGGTCTCCACGCAGCCTTATCTTCTCCAGGCTGAACAGCCCCAACTCTGTCAGCCTGTCTTCATATGGGAGATGCTCCAGTCCCCTGATCATCCTCGTGGCCTCCTCTGGACTTGTTCCAACAGCTCCATGTCCTTTTTATGTTGAGGACACCAGAACTGCACACAGTGCTCCAGGTGAGGTCTCATGAGAGCAGAGTAGAGGGGCAGGATCACCCCTGGCTTTTCTTCCCTCTCTGCAGTGCTGGCATGGTCCAGGCAGGTGATGTGGGATGCATTGGGTGTGCAGAGCAGCCTGCAGTATGTGTGTCTCTTCCAAGCACCCTTCTAAGCAGCACTCCCTTCTCCTGTCCTTCCCAGGAGTTCAGGAAGGATGTGGCCAACCACCGGAGCCTGACGGAGAGTGTGCTGGAGAAGGGAGAAGCTCTCCTTGACTGCATGGAATCGAATTCACCAGGTGAGGAGGAGCAGCTGAGTGGGGTCAGGGACACAGCTGTGATGGTGGCCATAGCCTCTGCCCCACAAAATCCCTGGCCCCACGTGTGTGTGGAAGCAGCGGGCACAGCTTGCTGTTAGCAGCTGTATGGGAAGAAGGGGTTTACATCTCCATTGCTGTCTGGAGACTTGGAGCTGAGGTGCCTCGAGGGTTTGAAGTGATAACTTTCAGCTGCACCACACCTTGACCCTTGCCTTGTGCTGTGCCAACCACTGTGGGTGGTGGATGTGTTTGCTCTCTTATAGGTCCCTTAGGTTTTATCTTTACTACAGCATGGCCACTGGGCTGTGGGATGCTGTCAGCCTGCAGCTGGGAGATGCTTTGGCCTGGTGCAGGAGGGGTGATTTTCACACCCTCTTTGGTCTTGGTGCATCCCAGACTGTGGCATGGCATGCATGGAGCAGCTGCATCTGGAGTCACCAGAGGGGCTTTAGTGGTTGAGTGCTGCATTATGGTACGGGCTTTCTTGCACAGTCCCAAAGGTCTCCTTTAGGAGGCCCTGTTTCTATATCTTCCCTCTTAACCTGGAGCCTCACAGGTCCCTTCCCACCCTTGCTGAGCTCTGCATCACATCTTGGATGGGGTGAAGATCAGCTTAGTGATTTCTAACACATTTCCTTCCAAAGCCTGCCCAGGTGTGTGGAACACTCTCCCTGCACTTACAGACATGGAATTCTCACATTACTACCACCTCCCTTCCTACATTCCTGTTTTCCAGTTCTGAAGGACACGCTGGGTTTGATTGCGAAGCAGTCAGAAGAGCTGGAAACCCACGCAGAGCACTTGTATGAGTCCGTTCTAGCTGCCGTGGGTCCCATGCAGGGCAAGGATGGGATGGAGGACAAGGGGGTGCAGCAGACGGCTGCTCAGTGGGTAAGGAGGAGCAAACCAGCCTTCTGAGGTGGGGGGAGAGGGGGCAAGATAAACACCTGAGTTAGCAAACACCATACATCAGGCTTTGTTATTATTTCTGTCAATCTGATGCTTGGAAAGCTGAGAAGAACAGAGCAAGGGCGAGCTCGAAATGGATGCCCCATGGTCTGTACATGTGTGTCAAGGAAGAGCAGGGTGGTGGTGACCCAGCTGATGAAACCCAAGAGCACAATGAGAGTGGTGGCAGCTCCTCGGAGGGGCACAGGGAGCGGGCAGGTCTCTGTCAGTCAGGGCGCAGGGGACAGCAGCAGAGCAGCTGCTCTGCTGGAATCACTTGGGCAGCAGAGGGAAGACCAGGAAGGGGTATCTGGGGGGGAAGGTGTTTCCTCAGACCCATTCTGCTTTGCTGTGTCATGAAGGGAAAGGGGAACAAGTGAATCCTGGTGTAAAAGGGGCTAGAAAACTTGGTTGCTGGTTGTGTATCCAAAGGGCAGTGAAGGCTCTGGAGCACAAGTCTTGTGAGGACCGGCTGAGGGACCTGGGGGTGTTTAGCCTATAGAAAAAGCAGCTCAGAGGGACTTCATTGCTCTCTACAACTGCCTGAAAGGAGGATGGAGCAAGATGAGGGTCAGTCTCTTTCTTTCCCATGTAGCAAGTGATAGGACAAGAGGAAAGGGCCTCAGGGTGTTCCAGGGGAGGCTTAGACTGGATACTGGGAAAAGTTGCTTCCCAGAAAGGGTTGTGAGGCATTGAAACAGCCTGCCCAGGGCTGTGGTGGAGTCGCCATCCCTTGGAGGTATGTAAAAGCTGTGTAGATCTGGTGCTGGGGAGCATGGTTTAGTGGTGGGCTTGGCTGTGTTGGGTTTATGGTTGGCTTGGATGATCTTAAAGGTCTCTTCCAACCTGAAAGATTCCAGGATTTCTTGACCATCTTCTTTCAACTAAAACAGAGGCAAAAGCATCTCCAGAGGGCACAGCAGGGGTGCCAGCCAAGAGGGGGGCAGGGGTGGCAATGGCACATGGTGTCTGCAGGCAGAGGCACCACCAGCAGTGTGCTGCCATGGGTAACCAGGTCTGTATGGAACAGAAGGCTCATGGGTGCTGGGGCCAGAAGCACAGGAAAGCTCTTGGTAACTTCTAAGCACCCAAAGGCAGGAAGTTAGGAATTGCAGGATAAGCTTGGCCACCCCCTATTACCTCAGACTGTTGACATCCCCACAGCCTGCTCCATGGCATGCCTTAGCATTTGGCGTTACAAAGGGAAATGGTATTTCCAGCACTTTAGAGACTAACAATAGCTTAAGTGTTCAAGGCCAGGTTGGACGAGGCTTGGAGCAAACTGCTCTAGTGGAAGGTGTCCCTGCCCATGGCAGGGGTTGGAACTGGAGGAGCTTTAAGGTCCCTTCTGACCCAAACCGTTCTCTTATTCTGTGATAAGTAGTTTGTTTGTTTAATTGCTAAATATACCTCTATGAGAGCTATATCCTCTCACTGGTGAGCAGCTCTGGAGGTGATTTAAGGAAGTACATGGGTGTTTTCTTTCACTGTTGGATTGCAGCCAAAGCACAGTAGCAAACTTAAATCTGTTTCATTTCAGGTGCTGCCTCTATCAGACCTGGCCTTGGTTAGCCAGGCACGGGATGGCTGAGAGCTGCAGCAAGCACCAAAGCACCTCCTTCCCCTCCCGCAGAGACACCAAAACACGCACGAGCTCTGTGTTGGGAGTTAACCAGCTGGGGCTGATCTTGTGCTGGTTCTTTACTGTGGCTTGAGAAGGGCGAGCTGTACAGCAGTTACCTGGCTGCTGGGGCGTGCAGTCCTTGGTTGTGCGAGTGAGGAATGTGCAGCTGGCCTTTGGGGTTTGGTTTTTAATGTAGCTTTCCTGGGGTTTTTCATCAGAGTGGCTTTGTGCCATGTGTTAGCAAGAACGTCAGGAGCACGCTGGTTTGTAACTGAGTAATCCACCGTGTGCCGTGCAACTCACTCCTAAGTAAAGCCGTGTGATTTTAATAGCTGTGGTCTCATGGTTTGTTTGTGATCTTCAGAAATAGGTGTGAGAAGCCAAGAAATAGCAACTCCTCCTGCATCTTGGGAGCAAACGGAACTCTTGTTTATACTTAGCCACAGTCCCTGATGGAGAGGGATTCTTCCTCAGGGGCTGTACCAACAGGACCAGGGGTGATGGGTTTAAACCGAAACAGGGGAAGTTCAGGTTGGATATAGGGAGGAAGCTCTTTACTGTGAGGGTGGTGAGGCACTGGAACGGGTTGCTCAGAGATGTGGTAAATGCTCCATCCCAGGCAGTGTTCAAAGCCAGGTTGGACGGGACTTGGGCAACATGGTCTAAAGTGAAGCATCCCTGTTCACGCCAGGTGGGTTGGAACTGGATGATCTTAGGGCGCTTTCCAACCCTAACTATTCTGTGATTCCTGTTGAAGCAGAGCCTATTGAACTTCCAGCTTTCCTAGACATAAACACAAACAGCCAATATACTATAGGAATCTTAGTAATAATCAGGTAAGCACCCTCGGGGAAGAACAGGTTATGCATAAACTGCTGCTTGCTGTTACTTGCAGTAGTGGTCTTGATGCTGTGCTGGGGTCCCTAGGTGCAGCTGTGTGCCCTTCTTCCCCTCTTGCAGCTAGTGTAACTCATCATTGTTCATGTAAGTCACAAAAAGTCTCCAAACCCTTTCTGCAACAGAAAATGGCACCTTGAGTAGCAGAATGAGAGCAGTAAATGACCAAAGAGTTACAGCCAACTCTAGAATGTTGGTGCTTGGTTTAATTAACCTTTCAACTCAATGGTGATCAGCATGTTCTGGTGCAGATGTAATTTCCTCCCATTCTTGTGAGCAGAACAACATGAAGTTTCTGCACTGCACAAGCACAAACTGAAGCAGTTACAAATGACAAGTAACTCACTGAGTCCTGGGGGGTCTTTTTGGTACTCTGCCCTCTTCCACATCCTCAGCTTAAAAAAGGGCAATGTTTTTTATTGCCAACATGCAGGTGACAGCACAAAGAACAGCACGAGGTGAAGTGAGGTGAGGCCCTGGCACAGGTTGCCCAGAGAAGCTGTGGCTGCCCCATCCCTGCAGTGTTCAAGGCCAGGTTGAATGGGGCTTGGAGCAACCTGGTCTAGTGGAAGGTGTCCCTGCCTGTGGCAGGGGTTGGAACTGGAGGAGCCTTAAGGTCCCTGCCAACCCAAACCATTCAGTGAGTCTAAATTTCAGCAGAAAGGCTCAAGCCTGGAGAAGAGAAGGCTGCGTGGAAACCTCATAGCTGCCTTCCAGTATCTGAAGGGGGCCTATAGGGATGCTGGGGAGGGGCTCTTCATTAGGGACTGTAGTGACAGGACAAGGGGTAACGGGTTCAAACCTAAACAGGGGAGGTTTAGACTGGATATAAGGAAGAAATTCTTTCCTGTGAGGGTGGTGAGGCACTGGAATGGGTTGCCCAGAGAGGTTGTGAGTGCTCCATCCCTGGTGGTGTCCCAGGCCAGGTTGGACAAAGCCTTGGGTGGCACGGTTTAGTGTGAGGTGTCCCTGCTTATGGCAGGGGGTTGGAACTGGATGATGTTAAGGTCCTTTCCAACCCTAACTATTCTATGATTATAAGCAAATGATTACAGCAAGATTGGTCTCACTGGCGTTGCCAGCACCAGGTCCCATACCTATGGGCACTCAGAGCAATGCTTAAACACTTCACATTTGAGCTCCCAGGTTAAAAGACAACAGTGCCTTTGCCCTAGGTTTCTAGATCTGCTCTGCCCTCTTCCACATGCCTCCAGCCTGACCTCTGCAGGCTCTAACATTTAATAACACCAACCCAGTAACAACTTAGGGACAAAAAAATAACCACCAAACAACTGGTGTAGCCCAAGCTGGTTTTGCAATGCTTTTATTACTGTATATATTAACATTGTTTTGGATAGTATGTAGCAGGCATCTTGACATTTAAGTTCATTTGTGCACTTCTCTGCAGGGAAGATGTTTTACCCTCAACATACCTCCTCCTGATTCACTCCCTGATCTTGGCAGCACTCACTACTCCTACTGCTCCTGCTCCCAAGGAGGAGCAAGTCACATTGTATAATGAATTATACCAACAAGCACATCTCTAATAGAAAGCACATCACTTTATTGTGAAGGTCTCAAGTGGAAGAGTTCAACTTAACCATGACAATACTTTATGTATTACAATTGCCTGTTGATTTATGCAACTATGTTGAAGAAAGCTGTTAGCCAAAGTCACCTCCCCCTCCCCCCCCAAAAAAAAAATCAGAGGATATTTGCACCAGTTTTAGTTTATACCTCACAACATACCTAGGCTATATTTTTTTTTTACTATCACAGGGTGTATTTACTACTAGGGGAATGTTACATGGTCTTTCAAACATGAGACTATTTACAGAATAGGCTGAACATTGGAGTTTAGATAAAGCTGAACAATTTTACATGTATAGGAAGTGTTATAGGCTAGCTTTCCTGTGGCTTTTAGCTAGACATCAGGCACTAATGATTTGATTAGCTCTGTACAAAGAATCACACACTGTCCAAAACCTCCTGGCTGCTGGTTAGTTCCAAATTGTTCCAGATAGTGCCT
Source organism: Agapornis roseicollis (assembly GCA_002631895.1). NCBI lineage: Eukaryota > Metazoa > Chordata > Aves > Psittaciformes > Psittacidae > Agapornis > Agapornis roseicollis. The sequence continues at coordinate 87,119 of NDXB01009361.1, forward strand.
ACTTTGAGCAACAGGCTGGGGTGGGACCTCCCTGTCCCACTGCATCCTTCTGGTGCCTCTATGCGTAACAGAATAGAAGCCAAGCTGTTGCACTAAGTCAGAAATGGACTGAGTAGAAGAGGATGGAATCAACAGTATATAGAAAAAGACATAATATACTGGTAGAAAGTTATGCCACCTCAAGGTTACATTGACGTCATTCATGTTAGGGAAATACTGTTCTCTACCCCTGCTATGCAAAGCGGACAGGAATTCCCTAAGTAGAGTCCTTGAGAAATAAATTAAGTTCCAAGACCAAGTTAGGGAACTGTTGTACATTCAGAGTGCATTATGCCTCCCTGAACATTGGCTGGGTGCTTCTGGTACAGCAAATGTGCCTTAAGCACCATGACCACTCAGTCTTTTGGGCCATAGTCACTAGTTTCACTTGCAAGGAAGGGCTCTGGTCTACAAGGAGGTATGAGCGCCATGGCTGCACACAGATACGTTTGTGCACAATGCAAGCCTGATTTCCCCCTTAGCCATACAAATTAAGACAATATTTATCACCATACAGTTTGATATTACTTCCAATAAGTACAATATTTATTAAACATTTTCTTCAGTTTTGTTACATATTGTGCAACAAATTACAATATTCTGCAGCCACAAATCATATGCAGAGTATGAAGAAACTATTAATCAGATAGTGTGATCTTTCCATTTATAATTCTACAAGAAGGAACTAGCAAATCAGATCTTACATATATCTTACTAAATTTTATGCATGGAAAGTGACAGACACTGTTGTGCTGTTTGATACAAAATGGCTAAACTTCATCTTCAGAAGACTAAACCTGACATCTAAACATGCCAATAGAAACATCAAAACAAAAATACATCCTAACCAACCACAGGAAACAGTCTGGTATCAGGAAAAGCAACAAGGATTACACGTTTATAAACCAGCACACAAAGGTTTAAAACAGTTCTGAAAATGAAGTTAGCTGTCTTGAGTCAAGGGAATAAAAAAAGTCAGTATTGACCATTTACAATCTCTGACCTTTGTGGAGACGGTAAGAATCTGTTGTAGTGCAGCTACATACAGTACAATTCAGGCAATTTTTTTGTTTTTTTCACTTGGGTTCAGATTGCAAATTCATTGTTGTGAGACAAAAAGGGGGGAGGAGAGTTTTAGCAGCAACCTCCACTAGACTGCTTGACTGGAGTGCTCTGAATTTTAACATTGGACTTCTCTGCACCACCAGCTGTCGCTCCAGGGCCCATTCGTTTTTTAATCTCAGCAGCCATGGTCATGAAAGACTGTTCTACATTTGTGGCATTCTTTGCACTGGTTTCCAAAAACGGAATTCCAAGAGAATCTGCAAATTCCTGCAAATCAAGAAACGGTGAATAGTGAGCTTCTAATGCTGCTTCACACCTCACCTTGTTTCCTGGGGCACCGCTGGGTAAGCTGCAAGTTCCAATACCACCACCCCACTCCCAGGCTCCAGCCTGATGAAGACTTGCATTGCATGGGGTCAGCGAGCTGCTGGCATTTAGGGTACCTTGACATCTGCATACCAAGACACTTCTTTGCACTAGAACTTACTCAAGTGTGTTACAATCCAGATTAGGTGCTCAACTGAGCAAACACATTAACATCAACATACCTTTGCTGTTGTATAGTCTACTACTTTCTTTGTGGTCAGATCACATTTGTTCCCCACCAACAACTTGTTGACGTTTTCACTGGCATAACGGTCTATCTCCTGCAGCCACTGTTTTACATTATTGAAAGACTCCTAGGAGATAAGAGAGCAGTAAGCAAGACCCTTAAAACCAAGGGTTTTTGCTTCCTCTTAAAACCAAGAGGAAAGCTCAGCATTATTTAGCAATGACTGGGAAAGAAGATAAAGCAATGTACTTCATTTATCAGTGTGACTCCCAACCACAAGAGAGCTCCCTAACGCTACAGTACTCCCCGATTGCCGCAGTCAACACAGGGTCTATGCATCTCCTCAGTCTAAGCCCTACACAATGAGCACTCCCCCCCCCCCCCCCCCCTTTTCCCCCCCCC
>NDXB01009361.1:89249-101468 GCA_002631895.1 Agapornis roseicollis
CCCCCCCCCCCATTATTTCTCCATGCTCCATATCTTGACTATTCAACTTCTATCATCTGGGACTCATCCTCCTCTTCCTGTAGCACAGATAAGACATAGCACAGCTAAAACCAGAAGAATTCCAAGACATAGCACAGCTAAAAACCAGAAGAATCTCAGGCATTTACAAAGCACCAGGTATTAGGTGCAAACCACATTGTTGTAGAGATGCTGGAACAACCTTTGACTCCAGAAATGCAGAACTACCACGCTGCACCGATATCCAAGTTAACAATTGAACCCAACTGTTCTTCTTCTATCAACTCAGGAAACTCTACACTTCCCAAAAGCCCTTCAGACAGGGCTCCTACACCAGTCACCTTCAGAGATCTTTCACAGAAGACGCTGCCTCAGTTGTACCCTGCACACACACTGACAATTTTCTGCTTCAAATGCCAGGTTTTGCTGCAGATCAAAGTTCAAATACCTTAAGAGATGTTTCAACAACTTCCACCAGTAACTCAAGACTTCCTGTGACCAAAAGCAGGGTGAGAAGTATTCACATTGAACAATCAGTTACCTGCCCAGCAAGTTTTAGGTTAAGCCTGAAATAAAATGGCTATAAAGCCACAGATCCCATTGCTCCTTTTACTTCTGTGTTTAGCCCCAAGCCAAAGACTAAGACATACATTTGGCTTCATAAACTTTTAACACAGCCTGAAGAACATGGTCACTGTCTCCTTAGGTAGTGCTCAGTTGCTGAGTTCCCAGTCTTACTTCTCAGCCTAGTGTATTCCACCAGGAGAAACTCTCCAGGGACAGGCTTTAGCACTTACCTGATCTGTAACATCATACACAACTATGATGCCATGAGCGCCTCTATAGTAACTGGAAGTGATAGTTCGAAACCTCTCCTGTCCTGCCGTGTCCCACTACAAGGCAAATAATAGGATCCGTTATTGCAATGTACCTGTTCCAGTGTTACATATTGGCTTCCAGAAATACAGCTCAGCTGATCAGCCACCCAACTACAGGCACCTCCAAGTCACAGCTACAGAAGCAGCTCTGAAACTGTGTGCAAATAGAATTTGAGAAGATCAAGCTACTTTAACTGAGAAGAATTACACTTCAGTAGGTACTTTTCTAAAGTGCTCATTTGTTTGGTTTCAGGCAAGGGTAGCCAAGAGATCTCACCAAGGAAAACATTAAGTAGTTCTGACCCATGAAGGAGCCATGGTTCAGTGGTCAGAAGAACAAACATGAACCAGGGCTTGAAAACCTGCTAGGAATAAGGTCAGAGAGATGTGGGTCTCTAACATGACCACTCCTCTCAACTTCCTTTGTACAGGAGCTGCAGCAAAGGATTTAAAGACAGCATCGTCTTCAGAGGATGAAATGCAACTCAAACCAAGCCCAGTTCCCTTCCCATGCAGGGAGAGTTAAGGAGCCATACTAGATGCTTGACTTTTCCCCACAGCCAGGGCAAAAAAGCACTCACCCAAACACCTCTCTCCCTGAAGCCACATCAAGAACAGGGCTGGCTGTGTATTAAAAGCAGTCAGACTCACAGCTAGATTTCAGCAGTGACAGCACTCCTAGTGGGCTGCTCTGGACTCAGGACATTCACAAGTTTGGAGGCTCAGACTTAAGCTTCTGGCTGTAAACTCTACTTCTGCTCCACAACATGGCCTGGAATCCCTGAGTCATTGCCTTCCAGTCCTGACAGCCTCTGCTTGAGCTGGAAGCAGTGGCTGACAAGGATTGTGTGACCTTGCATAGATATTAGATTTCATCACACCAGTCACCCTTTTAGAGTGCTTCACGATTAGAGGAAAGAACTGCCAAGTCTCTTCCCCTCCTTAATTCCAAGTGAAAGGCCAAAAGCATAACTAGAAAACACTGCCCAGTGCTAAAGCAGACAGGCCAGTTACCAGCATCTGTGTCAGTTCTTCCATTCAGGTCAACAAAAAGAGTTTCCAGCACTGGACACTGCGGTCTGCTATTAACAGCTGATGCAGAATTCAGGCATCTTGGACAACTGAGTTGTGATGTTCCTGCACTTGCACAAAATCTTGCTAAATACTGCAAAACTACACCAGCTTTGAGAAGAGAGCACTTCAGCACAGGATTCTACCCTCCAGCTCATGGGCCCCAGTGCCTTTTCAATACTTCAGCTTTTGATTCTTCCCAGGAAAAAGCGTTTGTAACATGTCATTTCCTCTTTCAGGCAGTCAGCCTTGATAAGCGTCCTTCTTTAACAATAGCTCATGGAATCCTGTCTTGTAAAAACTGCCTAGCCTCTTGTAGCAGGGAAGATACTGCTTCTATTTTAATGATTAAAGTACAAAGACAACTATCAATAGTTATGAACATAGTTCTGTGCTTCAACACATTAAAGTACTCAGGAGTTGAGAAATGCTACTTACTATCTGAAGCTTGATTGTTTTCCCATCTAGTTCTATAGTTCTGATTTTGAAGTCCACACCAATCGTGCTGATATAACTTTCTGTGTACGTGTCATCCTAGGAGAAAGAGTGAACAGAAGTCAACTACAGGCACCTCTTCCAAAGTCACCTACTTCATTATGCAACAGGGAGGCACCAGGCAGACAAAGGTACTTAATTCCCCAGCAAAACCAGTTGGATCATTCACAGCAAAATCCAGAGGGTAGAAAGTATTTTCAGAGTGTTTGCTTTAGACAAATTCTGCAGTTTCTTAAAAGCACCTCAAACAACAAGAGTTATGTTCCAAAGACCAGTTAAAAAGCCCCCTCTGGAAATCCTGTAGTGTTAAGTCCTTTTGAACTGCAGTTGAAAAACAGTCTCTGCTCATGTTGGCAGACTGAGGAGCTACTTAGAATAACCATTACAGTTATTAAGATGCCTCAGACTTTCATTTTCCTTTGATGGTTTTTCATCTGTATTACAGAGCAGCTACCTACAAGTCAGAGGCTTTGCCTCAGTCACACTCCACATCTGAATTTCAGATCCTCTGCTGCCACAGCTGGTTGCTAAGGCAGTTTAGAGTTACAGCTGAGATACCTGTGTTAATTCCTCAGCTCTGCAGTCTGTGTAAATACAGGAAGGAAAACACAGCACTGGTTTAACAGCTTCCATGGACCTGACTGCAGGGTCTCCAGCAGGCCTTAAGACAAATAGGAAGTGCTGGATGAGTCTGTGCCACCTTCTAGTGATGGTTGGCTTGCCAGCATGAAGGAAGTTTCTATTCCCAAAGCACCGGCAGGATAGAACTTCATGTAAAATACACCACAAAAGGCTTTATGCAACCAACAGCTATCACAAAAGCTACATATTTCTTTGGTTGTGAATGGAAGACACATTAGGCAATATATCTGCCTGAGGGAACACATGCAAGTAAGAAACATTAAGCCTTTTGGAATGACATGACATTTATTTCCTCAACATTTCAATACTCAAAAGGGTATGTTTGAAAAGCCTGATGCAATTTAACCTACAGCAAGAACACTGGTAAGTGAATGCTGTAGTAATTCTTTATGTCAGGGTGAAAGTCAAATTTCTAAAGGAAAAACTGGCTGAAGAAACACCAGGTAACTAAGCCTAAACTTAAGCTGCTGGCTATCCAAACAGGGAAGCTGGATTATTCACATGATGCCAAAATTAATTCAGAAGTATCTGCAGGAGAAGCAGGCAAGACTGATCTGGGAACACTGCTCAAGCCTTGGTGTCACTTCCAACCCAATGCCTCCAGGTTTGTGAGCACAGCAGGATACATGTTTCTAGTGTTCACACTGGTTTTGGTATCTCCCTGTTCTAATACAGCACAAACAGCAGCTGGAATAGGTTTACTTTAGGTGACGCCATTTGTACACACCAGACCTGTATTTCATATTAACAACATGAAACACAACAGGCTGTTTCCAGAGGTGCCTAACGCTGGGAAACTTGTAGTATGAGACTCAAGTTGGTGGACTAATGCTTCACATTCTCCCTTCCTCTTCTCCCATGACAACATAAAGCTACACTTTGGCATAGACATAAAGGGTTCACTGGACTCCAGCATTTTCTACTCGGAGCTGTCAAATCCATTTTAACTTTTCCTGTTGACAACAAAACTTGAGTTTCTTGCACCAAATTTCAGCCACAGCAGCTTACCAGCTATTTTAACATTTATTATACATTCATTCACTAAAGGAAGCATAATGCCTTATTATTCCTAAAGCATTATTTAAATCAGTCCCCCCCTGGCTAAGCAATTGATAGGCCTTTTCAGTGAAGACATCAAACTTCATCTGGCTGAAAATATTAAGATCATGTAGTAACTGATGAAGGTGTTGCCCTGACACACTTGTATTCTTCATGCCTGAAGGCACACACCCCAGAATTCAAGTATGTTCTTCCATCTTCAACGTTCTGCCACTAGTGTAATGATGAAAGTTAAATTAAGATACCTTGTTCTCAGCTAACAGGAAAATGAAAATTAAGCTTAGACATATTCATGATACTATTTCTTGCCATATTACTCATATATCAGCTAGAAACAGAAGACAGGAGAGTTCTGCAGTATTTCAATTATTCCTTGGCATACCAAACCTGACAGACATCAGTCCTTGCAAGCAGTTCTTGTAGCAGAGAGGTGCTTGCTAAGTACCTGGTAGCTTTTCTACATAGAGTTTTCAAGCACAATCACTTACTGCAAACCTAAGTAGAAGGCAAGATTTCCCAACACCGGAGTCTCCAATCAGAAGTAGCTTGAATAAATAGTCACTGCAAAAGGAAAATAAACAAGATTAAGCCACTTAATGACAAACACTATTGAGAATCAAGTTCCTTATAGCTAGTGTACTATGAAGGGTAAATTAATTTACTACTGGGGAAGGCACCTGTAACTCCAAGCTTCTCTAGCCTAAACTGGCTAGATACTCACAATTTACTTGGAAAGGGAAAATGCTCTGAACACAGCATTTTTGCTTCAACTCACTTTCCTAGGAAGTTACTCTGGGGCTATTATTTGACTATCAGCAAGACTAACACAGTCCTGCTTCAGCTCTTTGTGTTCTAGTTAAGATTAAAATCATGCAATTTAAGTGCAATCAAGTCAAAGGCTTGATTCCACTGCCCAGCTTCACCAATACCATGTAGCTGGCCAAAAGGAACCAATTCTTTCCTCAGCTTAAGTTACCCAAATTTAAGTTCCAGCTGAGCCCAACAGCACAATATGCAATTTAAATACACAAACTATGAATGCTAAGTTTAGTGGCCTGCTAAAACAAAATGAACATCCACCTCCCACCATAGACTATTAACAGCTGACAGCAACCACATACTCCACTTGCCTTTCAGGAACTAAAATAGAGCTAAAGCCACTGCCAGGGGAGGTTTTGTTCATTCTCCAGAGGATGTCAGATGTGATATTAGGAATTCTCAAGTCACACTGGAAGAGGTGACATTTTATTTGCTTAATACTGAGTTCTCCCAACACTGAGGGAACAAGCACACTACCATCAATGCCCAATCTAGACTTACACTTCAACAAGTAGTGAAGATTCCATTGCTGGCATATGTTAGACTTTGTGTTAGTCATAAGACTAATGGAGCAGTTTAATATTAGAGATCAAGCAGCACAGGGAAAGCACCAAGCCACCACTTACACAAGCTATTTTACTTTGCATGTGCTAGACTAAACCAGTTTTTGTTTACAGCTCTTCAGCCCTGTAGTGTCCAGGATTAAGCCCTGTTCTTGTTTAACCACAAGAGTTTAAACCAGACATATTTCCATGCCACCTTAACCAAACTGAGAAGAAAAAGTACATGCAAATGTCCAAAGTCAAGTGTCCCCACCTATTATTCCTCAGCACTGACACTGACTCTGGCTGGCAGGAATCCAGCCAGGAAACTGCATCCATACAGCCAAGCAGATGGTCAACTGCTCTGCTCAAGTGCCCAAATAACCATCATTATGGCTGGTCCCTGTCAGCAAGAACAAGCTCAACTGAAACCTCCTTCAATTTCCACAGCACTTCTCTTCAGACTAAAAGTCAGAAGTTGCAAATGTAGCAACTAAAAAGCTGATCCTCAAAATGAAAGCTCCTCCCACAGTGCAAGCCTAAAAGCACTCAAGTAATTAAAAACAAAATCAAAGCCAAAGAATACATAGTAGTGCACAGTCCCAGAACTCACTACTCCTCCTGTCAAGTTATTGCTACTACAAGGCAAGGTGGTTTTAGTATAGTGACAGTTAACTTAAACTGTTCAGGGAAGATAAGTTACATTACATCACAATCCACATATCACAGAATCATAGACTCTTTAACAGCCTCAAGACAGCTGAAACATTATTACTGGCCAGATGCATTATTACTGCTTGTGCTCTTACACAGGTGATCACAGCCAAAAAACATGTTTCTTGAAGCTTGGGCCTGCCCATAAGGAGACACCAAAATCCCTCCTCACAACCTGGAATCCAGAGCACTGCCTCCATGCATGCTTTAGAAGAGCTTTATGTTTCCTGTGGCTCCACTTGCACACACCACAGTCCCTATGATCAGCCAGTGCTTGAGGACACACTTGTGCTTTATCACAAGCAAAAGCATGCTTTAAGCCTAAGCATCACACACACACACAAAAATGGTTTAAGCCTCAACATCACTGAAGTGGGACTGTATTGACCAGTGTTACAGTCACTCTCAGCTACCCAGCTCTGTTGTCTCTCATCCACCAACATCCATCAGGAACAGAGGCAAGGGAATACCCAACAGCAACTGCAGCAAGACACATTTAATACTTCTTACCCTACTAATAATTTAGCTCAAGAGCAGCAGAGAAACCTTGGTTTCCAGGTTACACAGGCTAAGTTACAACAGCTCGGAGACCTGGTCTGCTGTTAAAACCTATGCCTTCTTCCCTGTGATTAGGCATAAACTGAAGCCACAACTGCCTAAGCCTTCAAGCAGCTCCTTCATACTTCAGCAGGAAGCTTTGGTTGCTCAGTTCTCTGCAAAACCAGAGTTTTTAGCAGGCCTGAAGTTAAATTATTACTTACAGCAAGCACTAATACACTTGAAAGTATTAGAGCTTGCAGCATGTTATAATCCCCTTAAGAATGGTAGCACATGAATATTACCACTGTGTTGTCTTCACTAAAATTAGTGGGGAAAAAAAAATCCCTTTCTAATGTAGCAAAGTAAAGCTTCAGCAATGAGTCTGAAAGAGTTACTTATGAGCCCCCCCTTGCTTCCAAGGGGAATTCAGGTCTCTCCAGCCTCCAAAATCAAGTAGCTTGTCTTATCCTGTTACTCTCAGCACTAAGAGCAGCTCTGAACCAGCTCTACCCTGCCATTAAATCTTTTATTGTTCAGAAGCAAACAAGAATAATGGTTTATACACAGCACTACTGTTAACACATCAAAAACCCAGCAGCTTTAAACACTGGGTTTGACATCTTTGTTATTAAAACCTGCCCTCACTTTTGGCTTCAGAGAAGCAAGTGACAACCCCAGGCTCACATGGTGACTTAAGCCACCAGAGCCAGGGCCAGCACCCATTAGGCTGCAGCATGGCTGGAAACGGCCTTTACTGGGTGAGCTCTGTCCCTGACCTTAGAAATGGGTGATGTGCCACAAAAAATCCAGTTTTGCCAGGTAAGCAAGACTGACGCTTAGACCTGCATCAATTCAGAGGTAATTTAAGAACCTCTCTATTTAGATTTTAAAGAGATTAAAATCATTCCATATGCCAGCAATACAGTGCTTTCCTTTCTTGATACAGCTGCTCTAAGACCTTTTAAAATACAGCAGGTGCCTTGAGAACCAAATCAGCAGCCTGTTACACATGGTGTGCTGCTAGAGACAGCTCTCAGGGTACAGCAACAGTTTACATCAAATAAAAATGAAAACAAGCTCCAAAAATGTGCAGAGATCTATTTCTAGACTGACATACACTGAGAGAACATTTGTGTTAACAGGTTCAACTGCAGCAATGGGGCCAGCAAGCCCTGCAGGTTCATTTCAGTATTTGCTCCTGAAGAGCCACACCACCATTTCTTAAGCCACTGAATTTCACTTTTTAAAGCTGAAAGCTTAACTCATCGGCTCTTCCAGTTTAGGGAGGCTTCACAAAGCAGGTTGAGCTATGCAGCATAATCTTCTCCACAGTACCTGGAGATAGTGTGAATTCAGATTTACCATTCAGCTATTTCTCACCATTTATATAAGCAAGTCATACCCCACTCCTGTAAGGCAGCACACTGGAAGAACATGTGCAGCAAGGCAGGTAGGTTTGCACTGTCAGTAAGAGTAAGGCTTTCAAATCCTCCCCATCAGGAAGAGGATATGGCAATTTCCTCTTGCCAAAGAGATAAACGATACATATGTGTTAGGTTTAATTGCCTCTTGACAAAATAGGCACCTCCAAAGCAGCCCTGTCAAATTCTCAAGCTGTGAAGCAGCATCTTCCTGCTGCAAGCATTTCCCACGCAGCAGTCTGCAAGTTCAGCAGAACACCAGAAGTCAAATTCAGGACAGACCTGAGCACAGCTGTGTAGAACAAGGGACCTGTGGGCCTCTGATACTGCCTTTTATACAGGTAGATGTGGGGATATTTCAAATGGCAGGGAGTTTTAATGCCAAAGCAGACAAGACCAGGTGGTTATCCATATCCAACAAGGAATTGCTGGAATCTGCTTTAATCATTATGTCAGCTGCACATTTACTGTGAACAGGCCCTTGCAGCAGCCTCAAATCCCCAGTCTTTGTTCTACCACCCAAGAAAATTTGAAGCACGGCTGTCTGATTACACACTGCTTGTGTAAGTAAACAGAATCCAGAAGACAAAGCCACTCTGCATCACAGACTGCTGTTTGGAAAGGTGAAAACACAAACAATTTCAGATGATTCCAGCACTCCAGATGCTGTCACTCAATTATTGTCTAGTGAACATCACACAAGACTGACATTCCCCCTCACCCCTCCCATTATTCACTAACACTTCTGAAGAATGCAAACCCCTCAAATTTACTCTTAAAAACACTTCATCTCCTCATATCTCCTTGAAGGAGGTATCTAGAACAAGATCCAGACACTACAGAACACTGATCAAGACTAATTGCTGATACCACTTGGCTGTTAGCTCATTCACCCACCAGTGTGTTTATGCTAGTCAGCCTACTACATGCAAGTTGCATAAGGGGTAGGAAATGCCGAACCTGACATGATCTAGTCACCACAGAGTCAATATTGACATTTCCCTCATTTAAACACCATAAGGGGGGAGGAAGGCAGAAAGAACACATCCCAGTGGGCAGGTGTTCCCAGAACTTAGCTTCCAAACACTAGCACCCATATTTCATCCATCCCTCTTCAGCTCCTTCACTCGAAAGAAAGCACATTAACTACTTCACTAGGCTGCCCCGCAGCTCTGGAAGTCAAGGAAGCTCTAAGAACACATACCCACCCCTGCAAAGCCTTGCACCAGCAGCTGCTAATCCTGTAACTTCAGTATGAAAACTGAAGGAGGCAGATCTTTCACTTTTAACTAGCCCTGCTTCTGGCCTCTGACAGAGCTCTGACATGTCCAGCAGAGAGGATCTGGGGCTATGGTCTGATGTGAAGTCGTGGTAGGAAGTGAGAATATGTTACATTATATACATATATACATAAGACAAATGGTCATCTGTATCTGTTACAGGTAACAGAAGGAATAGTGTTGTGATCCTGTCTTATTCCTGCTTTAAAACTGATCCAAGTACATGTATTACAGCAACAGATAATTTCTGTCCATCTCACCACACCCTTCCCATTCTCCTATCCTCATCCTGCAGACACAATCCTGTCAGGAAGTACCAATTTAATACTACAAATTAATCTTAAAATACAGCTTTTCCTCCAGTTCAATTTCAAGGACTCGGCCCTCACCACCAGGAACAAGCACTCTTCACAGGCTAAACCTCCCTCAAAATGCTTTCCCCATCTTCGTAGCATTCAGTATCTCATTTCAGGGATCTCCTCTCTGCATCAGCCTAGAAAGCAGAGGGTAAAAATACCTATGAAAAAAGGCCCTCTTCCACCAGTTTCTGTACACTGTTAGTGGCCCAACACTTTCCTGGCAGTTCTTCACTACAAAGCCCACCAGTCCACAAGATAAAGTTTAACTCTGAGTGTCATTACAACCACAGAGGTACCAACTACTTGTCAGTGTGTCACCCACTGACTACTTCCAGTGATTGGTTTGGTGTTTTCCAAAGCCACATGAGGAAGGCTGTTGTGTCATCTTGCCAAGATGCAACCCGAGCTCCTGGCTGTACCTCTTAACTATCCCCAACAATCTCACACTACCAAATGACTTCTTGGCCTTCTACCACTCCTGCTTGCTCTTCAGGTGATTTTAACGGGCCCAGAGTGCTTGCAACCTCACTGCTGTAAGCAATGAGCACAAAAGCCATAGCCACAGCTGTGTGGCAAAGCATGGTTTGAGGACCAAAGTTGTGAAAGCACCATCCATGATGAGAGACAACGGGTACCTAGAGCTATAATGTCATACCACACGTGCATTTGAATACCATAACCACTTCAGTTACATTAGAGGGCACAGTGGCTTCATCATCCCAAAGCAGAGTGCCAGCAAAGCCAGCATCTGAAATGCTAAAACCACTCTTCAACCATAAGATGTCGAGAGCACAGCAGTTTTAAAAGTGTTTTTTGAACTAATCCCAACTCTCTCCCCTTATTCACTCAAAAAAGCCATGAGCAAAACAAGGTTTATGGCCCCTGAAATCCTGGTGGGCAAGTCCCTGCTCTTCCAGTTGCCAGGATACAGACAACTATTGACCAGGGAGCTCAAGCATCCCTACTCCCAAGCAGGCCAAATTACAGAGAAAGTCCATAAACGCAATACGAGGTACAACAAACCTCGAAAAAAGCCTGTGTCGTTAACCAGGTTTTCTAGGCAAGCTCTATTTCAGTTCAAGACAACCCCAAGAGCGTTTCATTATCAACTCCCAGCGTTGCAAAATCTACATAGGCAAGAAGTGTTTTGCAAGAGCCATGTGACACACACATGACTTGCAGCTAAAGTGAAGGGTGGACCTCCGACTACTAAGCTGCCAGCACCAAACCGGCCAGGAAGATCGGCTTTCACAAAGCGCCGGCTTCCCCCCGTCACTTGTTGAAGTCTGGGCTCCGATGCGCAGTATCGAGACCCGGCAAAACCGCCGTCCGCTGCTCCCATACTTACTGCACTCCAGGGGAGGGAGGCGGGATGCCGGAACCACCGGGATCATCGGCCCCACCACTCCGGTTTATGGCGGGGGCATCATTAACTTCCCATAGCCCGCCGCGCGGATAACCCAACCCTCCCTCCCCGCCAGGGCCCGTAACGCAACCCGCGGGGCCGGCTCCCGCAGGCCTACCGCCTGCACGGCGCCCGGAGCACCACTGCCCCAGTGGCCGGGGCCCTTCACACCCGAAGACTCGGCCCTTCCGCCCCGTTCCTCCCCACCCCCCCCCACCCTGCGCCAGGCCCGGCGGCCGCCTCCTTTCCTCCCCGCCCGCTCCGCCGATTGCACTCCCCCCGCCCTCCCACCCCGTCACGGAGCCGGCCCGCACTCACTATTCGGGATTCATGCTGGACATGTCCGTGGGGCCCGCGGCCCGAGGGACGGCGAGCACGCTGTGAGGGGGGACGGTCGCGGCCCTGCACCTCCCGCCGCCGAGGCGGGAGCTCCGCGGATGCAGACGTCCAACGGCTGCGGCCTCCGCCCGGCGCTCGGCTCGGCCTGCCCCTCCGCCGGCGCCCTGCCTGCTCCGCGGCCTCCGCGCTCGCTCCTCAGCCCAAAATGGCTGCCTGAGCCCAACCAGGAAACGGGGCGGCCTCTCGCCGAGCAGCGCTTACATGGCCGGGGGGCGGCCGCGGGGCACGCCGGGAAACCGAGTCCCCCTGCGGCGGGCGCGGCCGCTGGGCGGCGCGGGTCGGACTCGCTTTCCCGGCGTGCCCCGCGGCGGCGGTGGCGCATGCGCCCGGCCACGCCTTTCTTCCCTGGGCCCCGTCGGCTGGCCGCGGCGGCTGGCTCTGCGGATTGGCTGGGGAGGAGCCGGCTCGCGGTGACGTCAGCGGGAAGACGTGGCAGCTCGGACGAGTCACCGCGCGGGCAGGAGGGGGCGTGGCCTCGGCGGGCGGGGCGGGGCGGGGCGCGGCGCTAGCTGCCGCGCCCCAGCCCTCCCCCTTCCCCCCCCCTCCCCTTCCCCCTTCCCCCCCCCACCCCCCCGGG
>NDXB01009362.1:10604-25604 GCA_002631895.1 Agapornis roseicollis
GAGCTCTGTGAGGTGTCCCTGCTTATGGCAGGGGGGTTGGAACTGGATGATCTTAAGGTCCTTTCCAACCCTAACTGTTCGATGATTCTATAATAATGGCAGCATAAGCATGTTCCCTCTCAAATGTATGGGAAGTAGTCCCATTGCACTAAACTAGTCAGGTTCTAAAAACACATTACGGCAAGTATAAAACCAGTAATGCCATACGCAGGTGAACGATTCCTTCGAAGAATACATCTTTACTCTTGCATATAGAAAGCGTGCTTATATACGGCGTGGCACAACCCAGTGCCTGCCCGCTCCGCCCCCCGCGGCCCGCCCGCCAGCAGTGCGGCGTTGGTGCCCGTCATGGCGGCAACCATGCGGGTGTTCCGTGGGGCTGCCGCGGCTTTCACCGCCGCCTCAGGGCGCCGAGCACTGGGTTCTCTGTCGCCGGGAGCGGCGGCAAGCCGAGGGGGTCGAGAGAGTCGGCGAGCCGCCCTGGCGGCAGCGGGGGCGCTGGGAGGAGTAGGGTTGTGGTTGTGTCGGCGTCAGGCCGTGATGGCGGCGTCCGAGGAGGATGAAGAGGAGAAGATGCTACGGCAGCGCTTCATGGCGCCGCCGGTGAGCGGGCTGCGGGAGCTGCGACGGCGGCGGCGGGAGCTGCGGAGCCGAATGGAGCTGCTCATCATGGAGACGCAAGCGGAGGTGTGTCGCGCTCTGGCCGCGCTGGACCCCGGCGCCGCGTTCGCCGTCGACACCTGGGAGAGGAAGGAAGGTACGGAGGGACCGCAGGGGTCAGCCCTGGAGCGGGCACGCCGGGGGGCGGCGGCCCCGGCGCAGCCTGACGTTGGTGTTGGCAGGCGGCGGCGGCATAAGCTGCGTGCTGCAGGACGGCGAGGTCTTCGAGAAGGCCGGTGTGAACGTGTCTGTCGTGTTCGGGCACCTGTCGGAGGACGCAGCGCGGCAGATGCGGAGCAGGGGGAAGTCTCTGAAGGCCAAAGACGGTAAAGTGACTGGGGGGGAGGTAGGGTTGGGGGCCGGGACGTATTCACCCTGGTGTTCCCGTGAGGGTACTCTCAGTGCAGTCTGACCTTTGAGCAGAAATGAGGAAGGCTATTCAGCACTCAGTGGTTTCAGTTGCATCATGGTGCTTCCTAACCTGTGAGTCTGGGCTCACTTTCACAGCCTTAAAAAGCCAGGTGTCGGGGTGCTTCTCCCTCCATCGCGCTGCTTTAAACAACGTACTATAGGCTTAGGTTGCTTCTCAGCAATGATGCTGTAGCTTACCAGTGAAACTGCACAGGAGTCAGGAACCAAAGTGGTGAAGGGGGAGAACTACAAAAACCTGAAGGCTAAAGTGGGTCCACAAAGACCTAAAGGCTAAAGAAGATTCAACCCACGTTTGCATAGCAGAGGGCAATCGTGAGGACTCGGGGTGGTGGAAACCTTTAACAGTGCCTTATGTTTCAAGTGGTCTTCATCTAATGAGTGCTCTACCATACAGTTGCATTTTAGGATAAATACAAAAAAAAACCCCATTTAGTTAAGTGCACAGAGGTGAGTGGATGAGAAGTAAATTGCACATTAATAATTATGGTGATCCAACATAAGAAATTTTCATGTAGTGGAGCAGTATCTTGGAACCTAAGGAAAAAGAGCAATGTTCCTTAAATGACAATAAATGAAGTTATTTGAGAAAACTGAAGGATTTTTTTCTATGGATTTTTTTCTATGGATCTTTTTTATTACCTAGGGAAACTGCCTTTCTGTGCCATGGGTGTGAGCTCTGTTATTCATCCTAAGAACCCTCATGTTCCAACCATGCACTTCAACTACAGATACTTTGAAATTGAAGAAGCAGATGGTAAGAACTGTAATCCAGTGAAGTGCTTTGAAATGTATAACTCCACACGAAGGAAGCATGACTGCATGGCTCAGCTAAAAGGTTAAGAACCAGCCCAGGTTTGTTCCCAGCTGTGCAAGAATCTGTTGTGTATCACTGGATCTCTTAATCTCTGGGCCTTTGTGAATTTGTAAGGTCAGTGTGAAGTGTGCATCTGGTAAAGGGGTTTGCAGTTCACTTTTTGCAGAGTACACCAGGGGTTTCAACTTAAGTTAAAATGTAGGAGGTTATAAATATATGTAAAACATATTCAAAGAAGCAATTCTAGAATTTAGTAGCATCAGGTCTGTAAAGAACTGGTAAGCATACTGGTCAGGATGCGTCTCTGCCACTGAAGCTGGGTGGACATACTGTCAGAATCTGCATTGTGACTTTTTCCCAAGTTTCTGTAACTTTCCACTGTCAGAAGTGGGACTCCAGGTTAGAATCACAGAATATGTCAAGTTGGAAGGGATCCATAAGGATGGTGAAGTCCAACTCCCTACTCCTCGCAGAACTACCTAAGACTAAACTATATGCTAGGTGGTCAGATGCTGAAAGGCCGTCTGTAACTTGTGAACATAATGTACTGTCAGAAGCTCAATGAGAGGTTTTTCCCAATTATTTTGTCAGAGCATTATGGATCATTTTTAGTCAGTCACTTCCCTGGATTTAATAGCAATGTTCCCTTTCTTTGGCATGCAGCAAAATGTTTCTGGATTCTTGAATAGGAGTTGTCCGCCCTTCTTATGCAATTGATAGCCTGTAGTCAGGGTCAGTGGTCCAAAATACTGAATAAATAGGTTCTGCTGCTTTGAAATTGGTTTTCTGTTTTCCTGAAGGCACTTGTCATCACATGACCTGAAACTCCAGTGTTTCATGACCGAGGATAAGGGACACTACTGAATAATGATTTTTTTTCTTTGTATTGTAAAAGTAGGTGTTAGTTCTTGGTGAACCAGTGGCAGCATACTGCTGTTCAGAACTTTGAATTGCTGCTTGCCTTTCTCCTATAGGAACTAAACAGTGGTGGTTTGGTGGTGGGACTGATCTCACTCCAACTTACTTGAATGAAGAGGATGCTGTTCATTTTCACAAGACACTGAAAGAAGCCTGTGACAAGCATGATCTGAAGCTGTATCCCAAGTACAAGAAATGGTATGTGGGGAGAGATGTGCTTGGGTTTCTTTTGTGGGAACAGAAGGTGGCCCTGGATATTGCCAGTTAAGAATACTCTTAGGAATAGTAGGTTCTGCTGCCTTTTGAAAAGTACCAGCAAACCCTAATGAAAACCAGCAGATGTTATCCAGGACAAAGTGCACTGTGAAACAATCTCATACTTAGAGAGGCTTGAGTTGTTCAAATTGGAGGGCTGATAACTATGATCATAAGTCTACAGCCTGAAAAAGAAATAAGCTGACTCTGCAAGACTTTGTAAGCCACAGTCTTCACTAGGCAGCTTATAAAATTCTTACAAATTTTAGCCTCTGGTGCTGAACTGGGACAAGGCTTGGGCAAACTGCTTATAGTGAACTCATGGAAAATGTGCATGACTTTAGTGTGAGCTCTTGGGCCAGCACTGCAGTTCTGAAAAGCACCCCACTTCTGTTTTATTGCCTTCAGTCTGACCTCCATGACCTTTTATTTTTTGCCAGGTAGGTAAAGGAGCCTGTCCTTAATGTAGAAGCTTCATCATTTTGATGGAGCTGTACTTTTTTTTTTCCAGTGACTTATTCACTGAGAGTTCAACTGAATGTTCTCTAAAGATGCAAATACGGAAAGTTCTTGAATTGAGAGATACAAGTGATAGGATCCATCACTATTCACTGGGAGCTTGCTGCTCTGTGTCTGATAATCCTATCTATTACAACTTGTGGTATCCAAGAAGGAGGGGTTACCCTTTTGTGTGTTACCAGGTCCTGGCTGAGGACAGGAGATAAAAGTGGGTGTTGTAGCTCAAATGGCAGCCACTTAGTAGAGAAGTATCTCTTACAACTTTAAGACCACAGTCTTGTTCTCTGAGGAATTTTTGCATGGTAGTTCAGAGTGGTCAGGCTGTTTGCAATGTAAGCAGCAAGGTGTTGGAGAGAAGGGGGCAGCTCAGTAGAGGACTGATTGTGTTCCATGGAAAAAGGTAGTTTTCTCAATCCCAGCATGAGTGTTTCCTGCAAGCAGCAGCTGCGTACAGTTAACAGTTCTCACTGCTGGAGCAGTGTGCGTTTTCTCTGAGCTTCTGCTGATTAGCTCCTTTTCCTACCTTTGTCAGAAATAAACTCTTGCTATGTTTACCACGCTGCCTCCTATTCTAGCCTTAAGACTTTTGTCAGCTTTGTTCTCTTTTGCATTTCTGACTCAGCCTTTTTCCCTAATTTTTTCCTGCTGCTATAAAATAAAAATGCTGATCAGTCAGTGAATAAAAAAAAATAGCTTAGGTTATCTAGCTTAGGTTATCTGTTGCATCTCTAAGTCTCTCCTGCTATGACAGTGCCATTTATATCACTTGAGAACAGAAACTGTGGATGGATACACTTACGGAAAACTAATCCTAAAGGAAGGCAAGATTTCCTTGCTGTTGATGGTTTCTCCTTCCTACCTCCCTTCCATTTCTCCCCTGTGTGAATGCTTGGGGGGCAGGCTGGCCAAACAAGCAACTGTAAGCAAGACAGGGTGTGGATACAGTGAATCAGCTAATTTATAGTAATTGCACACCTACATACTCCTAGTAAATACAAAGGAGATCCAATTATCTGCTTCGTGTAGGATAAGCTGCACATGAACACAAACCAATAAACTTCAACATAAGCCGTTGTCCTGGGTTTAGCAGTAGCAGTCAGTTTTTCTCCTTCTTAGTAGCTGATGCAGTTTTTATGTTTTGACTCTCCCTGGAACATAGCTGATAATACCAGTGTGTTTTTAGTTGTCGCTAAGTAATGTTTATTCTAACCAAGGACTTTCTGAGCCTCATGCTCTGCCAGGGAGGAGAGAAGGCCGGGGAGAAGCAGGGACAGGACACCTGACCCAAGCTAGCCAAAGAGGTATTCCATACCATAGCATGTCATGCCCAGGGAGGTAATGGGAAGTTACCCAGAAGGACACGGGACTTCCCAGTCAGGCTCGTTTTGGCAGGTGGTATCGTACCCTCTTCTCTTGTTATTTCCTTATCATTATTATTGGTGGTAGCAGCAGTAATTTGTGTTATACCTTAGTTACTGGGCTGTTCTTATCTCAACCAGTGGGAGTTGCATTCCTTCAGTTCTCCTCCCCATCCCTTTGGGAGCAGGGAGGAAAGAGGGGTGTAGGAAAGAAGGAGGGGGAGGGAGTAGAAACTGGGTTTAAACCAAGACAGCTGTGAAAAGCCACTGCTAGAATGACTCCATCTTCCAAGTTTAACTGTTAAAAAGACTTTTTCCAGGCAAGGCTGCCTCACTTGATTTTTTTTTTTCCTTATGGGACAGTGACTTTCTTATCTGGCCTTAGGTCTCTACATTCTTTTAGTTTTGATACAGAAAATCAATCATTTTACTAGAATAGCAAAAAAATAAAGAAATTTTCTTCCAAGGTTAAGCTCATCTGAAAGCTGTAGAAATAATTCAGGATTACATATAGTTCTGGGAATGAAATCTAAAAAGAGCTTTTAGTGTGAAATTTTGAAATCGGGTGTCCCTCCTTCGTGACCGTAGAGGATATGGATTGGATCAATCCACAAGGAAGCATCTGCTGTGGTGTTTGATTGCTATGTGTTTAGAGACTGTGTGGTGATACAGAGCTTTACAGAAACTTTAATCAGAGCTTTTACTGTAAGTAAGTGCAGGAGTGCTTTGCAGGTGGTGCTGTACCATCTGTGCTCTTGGCAGTCAGTGAAACAGTGGGGCACTCTGCACTGCAGGAACTGACTTCTTGTCAATATTCCACTGGTGCCATCCTGTGCCACATGCCTGCTTGTAGTCCATTTCTTTGAATATTGTGGACCTTATTATCTGCTGCTGCTTCTAGGTGTGATGACTACTTCTTTATCAAGCACCGTGGTGAGCGAAGAGGGATTGGAGGCATATTCTTTGATGACGTAGACTCTCCCTCTAAGGAGGAAGTATTCCAGTTTGTGAAGAGTTGTGCCAAAGCTGTTGTGCCTTGTTACATTCCTATTGTGAAAAGGCACTGCCATGACTCCTACACACCAGAGGAAAAACTATGGCAGCAGCTTCGGAGAGGACGGTGAGTACTGAAGGAGCAGAAGAATACAGGGAGTGTAGATTATGCTAGCAAGTTAAAAAATAAGCTAGTCCTTCATGGTTGTGGGTTTATGTCCTGTTGTGATATGGGCTAAGATTGCATGTGTACTCTGAAGTTCACGTGAGAAGTTGAACATTTTTGTGCACGGAGCTCATCTGAAATCCAATGCTAGATTGCCAAAGAGGGTACGAAGAAGGTACTATCACACCATCATCTGTATCTCCCACTTTCCCATGTTGCAGTACAAGCAACCTATACAAAATATCACACTTTCTCTCCAACTTCTCCAAGAGAAGCTGCTGCTTTGTAACAGGCAAAGGGGGTGGGGGTGTGTGTACTTGGTGCCGCCTTCTGCTGCCCAGTAATATGGGATATTGGGACCACCCCATGACATGAGGACCCTAAGGGTGAAGGAGTCACGCTTCCTGTTAAGTAATGAAGCTAAACCCCAGAAAGTCATGAAATAACTGTTCCCAAGAGTACTTTCAGCTACTTTCATACATATTTATTCTATTTGGTGTTGGCATTGAAATGAAGGTGCAGTGAACTCTTGGTAAAAGAATAAGGATGCAGAGGAATTTGTTTTTTCTGGCATGTTTCAAAGTGACTGTAACTTAAAAGACTTTGGAGGATGCTTATTAATGTGAATGTTAATGCTGTTAAAGTTTAAGTACACTGGTAGATACAGTTGTGCTTCTTTCTCTATGTCCTGTTATTGTCTAAGCATATGGAGGAAGTATGAGTACATATGCTCTGTGGAACTGGAGAGTCTTTAGTTTCTGCTTCTTCTGCAGAGAAGTCTGTGGGAGTGATACAGAGAAGGTGTAGACACTCAAGTTTAGATTACTGGTCTGCAGTAGTTACTCAGATAGCATATATGCTCAATTTGGTGGAACTGTTCGCGGGAGTGCTGTATTTTCAGGATCCAGTTTGTGGATGGGACTTAGCAAACCTGCTAAGGTTACGAGGGGGAGTAACTTCTTTAAGCAAAAGAATCTGTTTGCAGATTATTGGGCTAAGTAAAGCTCTCAGTTTCTGCAGCAGGAAAGAACAGATAAGAGCTCCCCCTTTCCTGTGACTCTGTTAAGTACTAAGACCTCAGTACTGGTTATTAAGATAACCCTTGCTGAATTGTGACTGTTCTGTTCATATGCCGGCAGCAGAAAACTATTTTGGCTTCTAGCAGACCCATCCAGCACTCTGAAGCTGGCTGACTTCTTTACAGATCTCCCAAGAAAAGAAAATCTTGTTCTGACCTTGCTGCTTATGTGTCCTTCAGCATGGAGGACTGCAGAGTAGTTTTTCCTGTAGTCATTTCCAGTTCCCTTAAGGCTTCTTTTAATGTCTGACACCACCACACAAAAGAGTACTAGCATAACTGAGCTAAACTTGGTGTCAGCCTTTCCAGCAGGACTGAAGCCTGGGTGAAGCTAGTATAGCACCATGCAGAATGCTGTCTGTTGACTAGTTTCGCTGCTCTTGTTTGCTAGCTATGTGCTGTGTGGAACAGCAAAGTCACACCTGCACTCCTATGCAGAGGATGATAGAGAACAGTTGGCACCAAACCAGGGCTCATTCTAACACCTCTAACAACAGAAGGTCAGGCTTGTTTTGTCTGATGTCTGCTAGTTGAAGAAGGCACAACCAGCTTCTGATAGTAGACTTGTTTTTCTGTTCACTTCCCACAGGTATGTAGAATTCAACTTGGTTTATGACAGAGGTACAAAGTTTGGCCTCCTGACACCAGGATCAAGAATTGAAAGCATTCTTATGTCTCTGCCACTGACTGCAAGGTAAGGGCATAGTTATGTGGAGTTATACGTAGGCACTGTTCTGACTAAAGTACTTGATAGGATTAAAGCAAAGTTATGTCATAGTATCCAGTCTCTGAACAGTTCATACCCGATACAAGAACTGACCAAATACATGCAGATGCTTCTTTGGTCTGCTATGCTCACCCAGTTGTCAGTAATGTGTGACCGAGATATTACCTCACACACACACAAAAGTGGTATATTCTGTCCTTAGTACCTCTCCATAGATTTCTCCTCCTCACTCCAAGGGTTTTTGTTAGTAGCTCTTTGAAACCCTGTGTGCTTCTGGCAGCCCTGACAAGCCTGTGGCAAGGAGTTCCATAGTTTAACTGTATGTTGTATGAAAAAATGTGTCTGTTTTATACCTGCATCTGATGACTTCATACCACTTTTAGGTAACTAACCAGATTTTCTTCCTGTTCATTTTCTCCATACCAGTTATTTTACAGGCTTCTGGGTTCTGGTTTTTTTCACTGTTTTCCCAGCTGACAAGTCCCATTCTTTTAATCTTTGTACAGGAGCTGTTCCATACCTTTGACCACATTTGCCACTTTGTCTAGGCTTAAGTTTTTTATGCCCTTTGTGAACTGTGGATAAGGAACAGACAACATAAGCCAGATCTATGTATCCAAGATGCAGGTGTGCTGCTGACTCATACAGTAGCATAATAATGTTTTAGTTCATTATTCCTTTCATACCCTAATATGCTGTTTGCTTATTTTGACTGCTGCTAAACACTGAGCTGCCCTTTTCATATGATGGACTGTTATGATGCCAAGATCTTTTATAGGCAATAAGTCAACTCAGTCTCTCAATGTGTATGTAACTTTTTCCTGTGTGCATCACTTCAGTGAATTTCACCTACCAGTTTATTGCTTAGTTTCTTGGCTTGATATGAACACTTTTCAACTGCCTTTTTAGTTTTTACCCTATCTTGCTTAATCTTGCAGTATCAGCATACCCTGTCATTTACAGTACACTCCCCTTTTTAGGTTGCTTTTAGATATGCTAGTAGCAGAGCCCCTATCATGAATTCCATACACTTTTGTTAGTGCCTCCTTCTGCTAGGAACACTGACCTGCTATTCCTTGGCGATTAAGGCAGTCCTGTTCTCACCATATAGCTTCACCCTGCTGCCAACACTAGATGTGCCCCTTCCCTGGTGGTATAGCACAGTCCTATCTTTTCGTTCCATTGCTGGGATAATCTGGTTTTGCTTGTTTTCATCAACGTAAATAGCTGCTTCACAGCATGAATGAGTCCTTTGTGGTTAAAAAAAAAAGGTTGTACCTATTCATCACTTTGTGACTGCTGACACTTCTCCTCTGTCATGCCTCTTGTAATTGCCTTTTCAATAAAAAGTGGTCTCTTACCATCCTTGTTTTTAAAACCAAGATTCAACAAGGACTTGCAGGACTTCCAGTGTAGCTTCTGGAAAAACTAGGTCTTGTGTCCTCACTGTCAAAACTGTTTGGGTTCCTTTTTGCCTCGTCTTCCTTGTCATACGAGTGTGTCACAAGAGACTGCTAAAATGTCTTTGCAAATAAACCTGCATGAATTGTGGGGTAGGGGACACTGCTCTTCACTTCATTGTTCCAGCCTTTCCAAAAGCTGGGAAAAAGATGAAGCTAACATTTGTCGTGTCTATTCCAGTATTATTTGTCTTTATGGAACTTAATGATTTGTAGCCATATCTGTCACCTGATGCAGAAAGCATCAACTGTCTGTGTAGCTTTGCATCCTCAGAAAAAGCAGCTCAAGTCCCAGCAAAGCTTGGTGCCAGCCAGCTGAGCAGTCTGACTGAGTTTCCCCTCTTCCTGCAGGTGGGAATACATGCACAGCCCGCCAGAGAGCTCAAAAGAAGCAGAAATCCTGGAAGTTCTCCGCAATCCCAAAGATTGGGTGCACTGACATGGATAGTGAACAAGATGGATTGCTTACACTGAGCCCGTATGAAAGAAAAGGAGTGCCTGCACACCAGCATGTTCAAACTGCTGTTGACTGGCGTTTCAGTACAGCTATTTATACTCTTACCCAGTGCCTTAATAATGATGTAAAATTGCTGTAATTTACAAATACGTGAACTTGTTCTTAAAGATTGATCATCTCATCACCCCATGTTGTTGTTGTCTTGTGAAGGACTTGTGGTACCCTCACAGGACTACTGTGCATGCTTAAGAATTTCCTCAACTGATTTGTTTGACTGCAAAATGGTAAACTATTGTCAAGTGTTCTCCCACTGGAACGAAAGCACTGCTTACTCTTAGAAAATGTTGGGATGTGTTAGAAATATATTTTATTTATTTTTTTTTTTTTAAGAATAAAGGGAATATGATTTTAAACCTTAAACTGTGCTTTCAGGAAGTTGTGCAAAAGGGGTTCTTAATTATGTATATTTTGATGCTTGGAGGTGAGGGCAGGGAGAGTTTGGGTTAGGGTCCCAGTCTTGCCAGATGAGTGTGGAACACTGGCTGCCTATTTTGAGGAGAAAATCTTTCAGCACTGCTCATTTTGGCTGTTACCAAGCAGACAGTAAGTTGTTGGATATTATCCCAAGGTCCTTCAAGTTGCTGCAAGGCCGGGGCTGGTTGTTCTTTCTTTGTGGCACAAACCTCATTGTCCATGGGGCAAACGAAAGGGCATCCCGTTCTCCTCTGCCTGAGGAAAACTACCACCACCTCCCCGTCGGGGAATCGAACCCCGGTCTCCCGCGTGACAGGCGGGGATACTCACCACTATACTAACGAGGAGTTGGATAGGAGTGTGTGACCTTCCTGCCCTCACGTGGTACAATGTCACTTTGTCCGGGTGACTTGTTGGCCTCTTATGTTGGAGGTCAGGCTTCTTTTCGTGCTAACTTCTGTGTTACGCTTCCTTCAATGAAATAGAAAATAAAATTCTATGATTTACTAAACCAGTGATGTTCCCGCCCCTCTAAAAGGTGTAGAAAACAAGTGGCCCGTACGGGGATCGAACCCGCGACCTTGGCGTTATTAGCACCACGCTCTAACCAACTGAGCTAACCGGCCGCTTTGACTACGTCTTTGCGCGTGCTCGTAGCTCCCGCGGGAACCGCTGGCAGGAATGACTTCCCGTAGTGTAACCGCCCTCGCTCTTTTTGAACAGCACGCTGGAGGGTCGTTCCAAGCACCTGCGCCAGAGCTGTTCGGACATTAACCGGCGTGACGAGAACTGCTAAAATGGGGACTTGTAAAACTCCCGTTTTCTTCTGCGCCCGCCTCCTCAAGCCCGCGGGCGGCTCGTCGCAGCTTGGCAGGGTGGCACACGAAACACGGACATCAACAACCCCATTGGAACAACGCCGCCATGCTTCGCTCCTCAGCTCCCCAGGCGGCTCCTGGCCGCGAGAACACCCCACCATTCCCGACCGCCTCCCTTCCGCCTGGTCACACCACGGGCGGGAGGAAGAAGAAACGCACCCCGGGAAGGTAAAAGGTAACTCTCCTCCCCGTCGGGGAATCGAACCCCGGTCTCCCGCGTGACAGGCGGGGATACTAACCACTATACTAACGAGGAGTGAGGTGCAGGTAGCATCCCGCCGACAAGCCCCAGGAGCCCTCGGTGCCACGGCGCTGCGAGCGGAGGCATTTGTCCGGGTCCGGCATCGCAGGAGGTGGTCGGGATCCGTCCGCCAAAGCCATTGCGCTGACTGGGCCCGGCGACATGCCAACCCTAGAGCTGCCTCTGAAACTGCAACAGCCAGTGTGGAAGGAAAAGCAGCACGAAAGGAAGGCAGGCTCATCTCCTAAACCCGTGATGAGGCCCATTTTCTACTGTGGTGAAACCACGTACCCTCAGAGGAAAGTGTGAACCTTTCCCCAGCTAGAAAGCCCATAACAGCACTTGTAAAACCAAGACATTAAGTAATAAATAAATACATTTAATTAAAGCAGAAAATATTTAAGAATTAAATACCTGTGAAAAAGCTGCAGAGATCATCAAATTCCAAGCCCTTTGCTTCACAAACTGCCAGTACAAGTGCTGAGCTGAGCACCTTGGCTACCTTCCCCTTTGCTGTTTCAGGTGCCATTAACACCACCTATCATAAAATACATTAATAAAAATAAAATGTTGGGGGGAGAAGGTAATAGCTTCATATAGAAAGCATATAGATGTATCATGATAATACAAGAGGTTTCTCAAAACCAGGCAACATTTAACACAGATATTTGCACACTCTCCACAAAAAAACACATAGCAATACTGCTGCTTGGAGACTGACAAATACATGGTATGAGGAGATGGCCATAGGTCCAGTGTGAGAAAATCTGGAGTTAGAAAGAAACAGGACAGGAGACACCTGACTGAAAAAAACAGAGCAGAAAGACCCAGATGTGCATAAGGAAACCAAGAAACAAACTCACACCCTAAAGGCTTCTAAGTTAAAAAAAGCATAAATTATCAGTGAGATATAGAGGCTTAAAAACCAAACAAACTGTGGTCAGGCCACAGAAAGTAATTACTTAATTGGTGAGATAATCTTTAAGTTTAGAGTCTTAGACTCAAAGTGTTCTGTGAGTCTACAGACTTGGAAGAATCCACGAGAAGCCATATAGCTAAGGAAAGCAAATCTGATGTGCTCCACATTCAATAGGTGATGTTGTTTTTCCTTCTGTGGCCCTGCAGCAGCGTTGCTGGGTCACTAATACTGAGGGTCTCCCAGACTCCAGGGTGTTGTCCATCGAAGAGACCACAGCCCCAGAAAGCTGGATCAGAAGGTCCTGGGGAAGCAGTGCTGAAGCAATACAACCACTCCAGGTGCCAGATGAAAGATATCTGTCAAGAACAGAGTTTAGGTCTTAAACTCTGGTCTGTCTCAAGCTGTCTTGAAAAACACACTTCTAAAGGGTTTTATCAGAATTTTGAGATCAAGAAACATCATAACAAAAAACTGTAGTCAGAGAAGGCAGAAGCTACTTTATGTTTGCTATTTTGAGTAGGCCTCGTCTCACTGTAAACTGATTTCAGAACAATGAAGTAATTACATTACATTCAAAGCACAGAACAGCACAGTTCTACACTTTTACTTCCTTTTGTGCTGATGTTGACAATCAAATAGGTTGGAACACTTGGATTCATCACAGTGAATTTTGGTGCATATTCTGGTGGTTCCTGACTCCAAAATGCAACAGTAAAAGGTACTGAAAAAATAAGTGAAAGCACATTGTTCCAGTAATATCAGCTATAGAAACAGCGAAGTGAAGGAAGGAGAAGAGTGCAAAAACTGTATGATAACCACAAATATGTTTGGTTGTTTGGGCTTTTTTTTCCCCACAAAAAGCCACTTCACCTTTCAAAGCTGAGAGCAGTTTCAGAAATCCCTATGCCATGTCCTCCTTCAGTGCATTTGAGCCAAGTTTAATATCTTTGACCTCTTTCCTTTTCCAGGAAAACCAATGTAGCCTCACTTTGTAATATCACATGGTCAATAGAACTACTTGGCCAGAGATGAGGAAGTAAAAGAGTAACATGAACCTTACTTTTCCCCTCTTACTTAATGGTACCTTATAGGTAAGTGATCATGTCTGTATTTTTATCCTTCAACTCAGACAAGAACTCTTCTACCAAATACTTATTTAGGACTTTGCAAACTTTGGAGTCTTAAGGCTGTCTGTAAGTATAATTTTAAATTATATTCTACATAAAATTTTGTGGGGTTTTTATTATGATTATTTACAGGGAATCTGTCTTTTCAGACAAATGTATAGGTTTACAGGATTTTTTTGTCAATTACAGTAGTGATTTTTCATTTCCTCTGTGGTGATATAATGTAGAAAACTTAGAAATTTTGCAGCTACTGGTGTGAGTTGTGCCTCTGCCTGCTAATTATTAGTACCAGTGCTGGCTGTTCACCCAGGTTTGCTGCTGCTCCTTACATGAGGTCAAATAATCAATACACAATCTGTCAGAAATACACTGTAGAATGCCAGGGCTTATCTTGTCGCTGTCACAACACTTTACAGGATTGTGGACTGAACAGGACCATATCAGAAAGAAATTAATACTTTTTCTGCAGGTTATGATAAGCATAAGTGTCTGCAGGCTATAGACTATATATTATAATTAGATTATATGCAAAGGAAGAAGTTACAGACTTTCAAGCCCAAGAGAAGTATGTTGATCATTAACAAGTTCTACCTCCTCCACTTCTGAGAGTCAGCTCTTTGTATGAGCTTGCAGCAGTTGCTTTAGAGGACCCTGGAATTCTTTTGTCAGAGTAAGGTAGCCTGAAAGAATGCTGACTACACTGCTGATTTTCTGAAGAAGAAAGGGTGGAAGATCACTTCAATCATGGACAGGATTCAGGGTCTAATACTGGGGCTGGGGCAAACACCAGCACCACCAGAAGTGGACTTTGAGGTGGGGGGAAACCGGGCCAGTATCCACAGGGCGGGGAGAAAGGAGGATGGTGGTGGGTGGGAGGACACTCAGGAGTTGCAAACTGCTGTGCTACAATCTGCCATCTCAGACATGCGGGATAGACCCCTCTGTAGGTCAGGATGAGTGGCCATCAGAGAGACACAACAGGATGGACAAGGTCAGTGAGCTGGGGGACAGCTGCAGGGATCAGCCTTTCTGCAGGGCATGAGATCAGGGAGCCACTGATGGTAACCATGATGGGGCCATTACAGTAGTTTCCTGACGTCACAATCCACATCCCTGCCTCTTTTGTTGGCAGCCCAAGTAGATGAAGAACAAGCAGGGTCCAGACAAGCAGAGGTGAGTGGTTGCTTGTCCTTTGTGTGGCATGCCAGAGAGGCTGCTTATTGAAACCTGGGACCAGACCACTGGGTTTGGCAGGAAAAGACAGAAGATGAAGCAAAGGGACATGCAGAATGTAACTTTAGCATGTGAGTCGTTGCCAGTGCTTGTGTAAATGATGATGGATGGAGTGAAATGGCATATGTATGTGTCAGAAATTGATCATAAATGTGCCCAAACATGCAGAAATGTCTGTTAAGGGTGGTGGCGGATTGGTGGTGTGCACTCTTGTGCCATGTAACAAATGCTAGCTCCTGATCCCACCACTGCAGGTTCCTGATCCCACATAAAACCGTAATATATATTTTA
>NDXB01009362.1:28104-48163 GCA_002631895.1 Agapornis roseicollis
CGACCTTGGCGTTATTAGCACCACGCTCTAACCAACTGAGCTAACCGGCCACAATGTATGTATCCTCCCAGCACCTCTGATCACGGACCATACGCAGGGTATTGACGGCCTTAATCCGCGCCGATTGGAGACACACACGTGATGCCTCATGTGTGCCCTGCCCGCCTTCCCTCTCTATAGCCCACTTGCTGCAGTGCAGAAGGAGCACCCCTTCCGTGCCCACCCGCATTCGGCAGGGCATCGGACTGCCGGGTCTCAAAACAACGCGCTCGGGAATGCAAAAGAAAGTTGTCAGGAGTGGGATTCGAACCCACGCCTCCAGGGGAGACTGCGACCTGAACGCAGCGCCTTAGACCGCTCGGCCATCCTGACAGTTAAAAGAGCTGTTGAGCAGGCCCAATTCGGCTCTGCCGCAGAACCGCCCTGCCGGAACGCCGATCATGCCTGCTCCCCACCACCGCCCAGTTAACCCCTGAGGAGGTTGCAGTGGGGTTTGTCCTGCTTTACTTCTAACCAGCCTGCAGACGATTTGACAACAGTGAGAGGCAAAGCAAGACTGCTTTTTGACAAGGGAGCAGAAAAAGGACTTTTGTCAAGTGCATGTGATAAGACAAAGGGGAATGGCTAAAAGAGGTAGATTTACATTACATAGTAGGAAAAAATTCTTCCCTGTGAGGGTGGCCCTGGTTGGCACAAGGTGTGCAGAGAAGCTGTGGCTGCCCCATCCCTAGCAGTATTCAAGACCAGGTTGGAGGGGTCTTGGAGCAGCCTGGTCTTGTGGAAGGTATCCCTGTTCCTGGCAGGAGTTCGGAACTGGATGAGCTTTAAGGTCCTCTCCAACCCAAACCATTCTGTGATCACACACAAAAAAAAAACAACCCAAAAAACCCCACGCATTTCCAAACACCAACAGCCCCCCCCCAAAAAAACCAACCCGAAACACCCCCCTCCCCCATGAACTTCCCCATATTAAGCTTATAGTGAAGTTTCTGTTCCATAAAGAAATGAGGCCTTAATGTTTTTGTGTCACAGTGAGATGCAAACGGCTGGTGCCACACGGTCTAACATTATTCAGTAGTATTTTGAGATGCATTTTTTGCTCAGTTCTGAAGTTAATAGTGCAAACCAAAGTCCAAACACTTCTCCCCCTCACATTACTTTAAAAATTTGACCTTGAATACCAAAGCCACATATTCTCATTCACTTCTCTTGGCTGCATTAATTTGCCATTTCAGAAGATGGTTTCTAGAGGAACACACTAGGCCTTCAACTTGAGCATTTCTCTGAGCTAAGCTGAATGTCACTTCCTATCTCATTGGGTATTTGGGTTTCCTAAAAAAGGCTGAAGCCCTTTCCAGGACAGGACTTCATATAAACAGAAAAAGCAGTTAACCCCACGGCAGTTTCAGCTGCCAGTATAACTGTTAGGTTACTAACAGTTACACTGCTGTAACTGAGTAATTGAGACTACAGTTACATTGAGCCAAATGAAAACACACAGAACAAAGGGATAATGTGTACTAGAGATGGATTTAAACTGTATTTAGTAATATACCTTAAAGAGGAAAACCTGCTAGGAAAGCAAGAGGAGCTCAGACCAGAGTGCATGTGAACTCCTGAGAAGAAACTACAACCCAAGTTCTGCTCATGTAAATGTCCAAACAAAAATAATTTTTGACAATTATTCCCTGGCTTCCCATTTGTGGAAGTGAACAGAATGTCCTGATGTTTTCCAGAAAACGCCACAAGGCAAATGAGCAGCATGTGCTGTGTTCTCCAAGCAGATCTTACAGTTAAATTGTTCGAGTTGCACAGCCTTGCTTGGTTCTGAGAGCTACTCAACACTTGCATCACGGCCGAATTTATGAATGTAAGCACATAGAAAAATGCAGATTACTACTTTTGTGTTCCCTGACCTCTGTATCCATGCTATAAATTGCAATAATACCACAGCTTCACTTGCACATCATGTCAAGACAGGTAAGAGAAATTACTAACAACCATATCATCCTCTACTGGGACACTGTTGTATGAACAGGAACCACTGACCTGCAAATAGATCTCTCCTTCACTCAAAAGGAAGCAGTGAACCTTATTCTTGACCATACAGGAAACAACATCTAGTTTCTTATCAACAACCTAATTTCAGTATTAAAACAAACTCCTGAAGTTGGTAACTTCTCTTTTAGTTACCAAGTTAGTGGCTATTTATTTACAGTTATTTACAGTTACAAATATGCCATTTATTTTGATAAAATAACCACCATTTAAGCCAGAAGTCCTTTGCTGAAGTCTGCACCATTGCTTGTAGGTATAAAATTTCTTTCCATTATGTATTGTAAAGGATAATTAGATGCCGAAGAGAATTCTGAGGTCAGCCAGAGTGAGCCGAGTGAAAGTCTCCCCTTTGCCAGACAGCACCTGCTGGGCAAGAACTTTCTTCCTCTTCTGAAGTTGCATGATCTTTTCTTCTACTGTTCCTTCACAGACAAACCTAAAAAAACCCAAACTCCACATCACACTTCAGCTGCTAGGGAAAAGGTGTCAGCAATGTATAAGCACTTCCCCAGTAAGTTTCCAAAGCCCTGTCTTTCTTAAAAATTCACTGCCTATTCTGTCTGACTGCCAAAACATACCCACCATGTACAGAAAACAGCTGTTCTCACATCCACATGTTACAGCATTTAAAATTAGTCTGATGCACTTTAGGCCTTAACTTTGGTCATCTGAAGCAGCAGTAATTCTCTGATAAAATCCTGTAATGATTGTTTGAAAACTGATGGCACCAATTACACTAAAACCATTGTACACAGAATAGTATTTTAGATTCCAGTTTATTTTAATTTGCTGTGTATTTACAATAACTAAGCTAGCCTTTTGGTACTTAAAAGAGGCAAAGGCAGCTTTTAGAAAAAGCATCTAATTAGAAGTGCGCTATATGTTCATGTTTGTGATGTTAGAAACGTCAAGGATTAGCAATCACAGTGAAAAAATCTCGACTTGGTAAGAGGAGAGAAACGGTTTTGTGTACCAATTTTTTTTTTCTGGAATGAACAAGACATTCCCACTAAATCCCAGGCTGGAAAACAATAAACCATAGCTAGCTAGCAGGACAGCCAACATGCAGGCTAGTACCACACAGCAACATTTTCATGTGGTCTCTCTCACTACTGCCATCAAACCTTAAGCCTAGCTCTAAGTAAAGAAGCAAGCTTCGAAGCAAGGCCCTGTCTCACCAGCTTAAAGCCAAACAGTACATGAGCAGCAACAGCCTCATTTACTACTATGGAAAATCCTGACCTGTGTATCACAACATCCTTCTTCTGCCCCACTCGGTAAATGCGGTCACAAGCCTGGTCCTCGAGAGCAGGATTCCTGCAAGATAAAGAAAAAACACCCCAAAACTTAAGGGCTTATGTTCAGGAATAACTGAAATACCAAAGCCTCTATGCTTGCTTCATTTGCCTGCCTCCAGAGCATCCCATTTTCTTCCTCTGTAGAACTAAAATTGCTCCCATATTACCTTCGATTTAGTAGTCTGTTAGCCAATATTCACCCTGTCTGTATTTCCCTTTGCCCTTGGTAGAAGTATGCTGTAATTTCACACTAAATCAGCTGTATGCATCAGACCACTGTTCTATGTAGCCTGACATTCTGGCCAATAGTTAGTTCTTGGAGAAAGCTGTGTAGCTGGTGAGGAAAGAGGAGAGTGAAGCAGGAAGACAAACTCCACGAAAGGCCTTCACTCAAGATTATTTACACAGGAAATGGTTCTGTTTGACAGTTACAGGGTGATTCTGACCTTGATTAGGAGCTCTGATGCACACTTTCCATAGCCCTTTAAAATACCAAAGTATACTAGTTATGCCCGATTACTGACTATGCTCAACACAATCAACTTGTTTCAAGAGAAATTCTCTGGGGAATTTCTGTATCATTTTCAGTACTGTAAGAAATTAAGCCAGGGACTGCCAAGTCCCAGTATCCTTTTGTGATACAGCCTGCATACTTGATTCTTTAGACTGTTTAGACTCCTAATTTTTTTACCCCTGCAGAACTGTATTTCATGGTGGCAAGCAATGGACTGACAGATGAGAGTGTTTTGAAAGAAGGCTGTAGTAAAAACACTTTTCCACAACTAATCACTCTCAACTAGATGTTTCCAACCCAGTTGTATCAGACATCACAATACACATGGTGAGGATATAAGCAGCATGCCCTACATGTATCCTCCAAGATGGAACTTTCATTTCTCTTTACCAGTGCATGTCAAGAAGAAAGAGGTGGTTTCCTCCAGTCAAGTTCAAGCCAACGCCTCCAGCCAGCAATGAGACCAACATTACCTTCAAAGGCCAAATGAGAGTTAAGAAGCCTGTTTTCATAAAACTAATGCTTCATGTACTCCACATACTACATTTGATCCAAACAGTCTGATTGTCACATTTATACTACATTTGTATATTTATTATGCATTTGGGAGCTTGCCAGACATTACTTGATGAGGCATAAAAGCCTCAACATGAAAATTACAGCTCAGAGAGGCCAGCCTACTATTCCATACATATATTACCCTGATACATTTTTACAGACTAGAGAAAGGACTGAAAAGTTCAGATCGCCTATGTCCTTCTCAAGTGACCAGCCTCTCTGATGACAGCCTGTTGCCAACAACGGGACCAACCCTGAATTAACAATAATGATTATTCCAAACCAAGGCAACTAGACTGAAGCAGCCTACTACTTCTTTCACTTTGTTTCCACGTAACCTACTTACTATTTAGAAAATGGATGAGTGCCTGGGAATAAATGGGATATAGCAGACGGTTTATTTAGAGAAGATTTCTTGTACAGCAGGAAAAGAACTCAATGAAGGACAGAGACACAATATATGTATTTATTACTCAATTTTATGTCATGGTACCTTAAAACCCTGATCTTATTTAAGGGGTTAGCTATTCATATAGCTGGCAAAAATCTGCCTTTAAGTTCAAAGCTAGAAGAAACATCTGTTTTGTAGACAGCAGCTTGTTCAAGAACTTCAGCAAAGAAAACAAGCTAAAGTACCACATTCTTCCCTTTCAGTCACAGACCCAGCCTCAGAGGAGACAGCCTGTTCTGCCTCAGTCACAGGAACATCAATGTCCAAATGAAGTGTTTAACATAATGATTAAGTATGAACAATTAATTTGGATTCAGATGTGTTCAGTCATATGTTAAGAGGTCCAAATGAAAGCAGATTCCAGTAAATGGAATTATAAAGTCAGTTATCACAGCTGCTCATAGCAGTGCTAGTAACCGTTTCTCTACCCTGGTTTCATACCTGAGGCCCTTTGGGATTGTTATTGAACTCTTCTACCACATCCATTCTCTGTTTAGGCTTGACAGAGCCATCCACTGTTACATACTTCAGCCCTTGTTGCTGGAGGTGCACAGCCACAACTTTCAACATACTTGTCCACTGAGAGACAACAACACTGGAGTGAGAGAAAAGGAAGTAAGTTTTGTGTGTATTGTAACAGTTTGGTTATTGCAGTGTCTCACCCGAGACAAAGGATTCAGGCACTCTTCACATGGTGAACTGGAGCCAAGTCCCTTCCCAATTCAGAAAAAGGTTCAGGTAAAGCCTGATGTGGAAGGTTTACCCACCCAGTAAACTTCAGACATATTAGGTCTATAACTTGCACTTCTGGTTTTGGATTCTACATTGCCACCTACCAATCATAATTCTGAGCTTTTTCTGCAAAATGAATCAATAGCAGCACCAAACTTGGAGTCACCTGGGTTTCTCACTTCTCACACTCTTTGGATTAAACAGCAGTAATTTGTTCGAGAGCTTCTTGGTAGGGAACAACAATAAATTTGGTGTTCCCATTCTTATAGTGGGCATGCTTTCTGGACGACTTTAGAAAAAAAGCTCTCTACATATGGTACAACTCTGGAGTTGCCCAAGAACAGGACTTCCCCTTTCAATCCATTCCCAGAATAACACAGGCCTAACTACTTCACAGCCACACACCTGTAAGTGCATCCTTTACATAGTTTAACAAAAACAAGCAGAAAAACCTTTTAACACTACAATCTGGTGAGGAGCAAAGACACAGAACTTGCATGAGAGCTGCAGGACTTCAGAAACACTTAAGTCCTCTATCAATGCATTCCTTTATTTTAAATAGGTTCAGTTTTAACCACTTTATTCCCCCATTTTTTCTGGGTCGTGGGTGGGTTGGAGAGGTGAGGGCAATTATTTTTCAACACAAATTATTCCCAATTTTGGTTCTGAAGAATAGTCCTCCTGGGCCTCAAGGCCTGAGATTCCTCACACATTCATTTACATTTACACTTACCTACAACTTGAACTACCCTCTATTGTCTTAATTTTTTTTTC
Source organism: Agapornis roseicollis (assembly GCA_002631895.1). Lineage (NCBI taxonomy): Eukaryota > Metazoa > Chordata > Aves > Psittaciformes > Psittacidae > Agapornis > Agapornis roseicollis. Next base: position 34,490 of record NDXB01009362.1, read on the forward strand.
TCCCCTCAAAATCTTCTTTCAGCTACTGCCAGCATTTTACCATACCAGCAGTTTCAGATTCAATTAATTTACACTATTTCTGCTGCTGTCAAGAGACATGCTTCTCTCAATCGCTGTGACTGAATAAAACTATGAGCTTACTAACCTCTTCTGAGACTTGGAGTGAACAGTTTTCAGTTCAGCCAAGAGGTGAGCTACCTGCAGGAAAAAAAGTTAGTCTGTTTGCTGTCATAACCCAGCTCATGCTTGGCTACTCTGCATTAAAATAGGGTGATTAAAATAACTTTTCAACTGGAATTTCTTCTGTGCTCAGATTTTCAACATATTTTAATAGCCACTAATAAGAACACTCCCACCACTGCAAACAGGGTTAAGAAATCAAATCATACAAGCACGTTTTACAGACTCCAACCTTCCTGTGAGAAGCAAAGTTATTGCCACCTCTCCGCTTGCTGCCATTCCATTTTTCTCTAGGTCTTCACAAGAATCATGCTCTCACATGGATGCTTTTCTAAATTTATGTGAATCCAGTGCTCAGGATTTTCACTGACACTTTTTCAGCATTGCCAGATTCTCACAGCTTCATTAGAAGTACCCAGCAACACCTGATAAGTTGGAGTCTTCCCAGAAGGGGCTCAGAAGACTATCGATCTACTCACCTTATTTCAGCCTACTTTGTAATTAAGAAGGTGTGACTATTAACAATTTAAAAAGCAAAGTGCTGAAATCCAAGCTTCTCAAGGAAGGTAGGAAAGCCACAACCAGGATACCTTGGTGCTCTCCCTGGTGATTTCAAAGATATCTGTTTGAAAAGCTGTGCCGCTGAGGTAGACTGTGGACTTGGAATCAGGAGTCTGGAGCTCAGACAGGGTCAAAGCACTAAGCTGTTCCTCAATGGAGAGGGAAAGGCCTTCATTGTTCAAGTCAGCTTGGTCCAGAGCCTGAGGGAAAGAAAGCAATATGGTTATAAGAAATTACAGTCAAGTCTGAGATCAAATTCAGTACCAATCCACAGTCTGCACGATGCTTGCTGAGAGGACATTTGAAGAAAGTTATCAACATTAAGACAGGATGATGTGAAGACAGACCAACAGTCTCTTTGGCCCCTTATTCTGCCCCAGGAAGGGGCAGTGTAGGGAAAGCATGTGAGCTCAGCCATTTTTTGTGGTCCAGTCAACTAGATTCCCCGTTCCACAGCATTTAACAATTGCAGGATTAAAGATACCAGAAGATAAATACCTGCCTGCTCCCTCAGTACCTGGACTTATTCTACATCTTTTTTATATAACATATAGCAAGAACTTCTGAAAGATCAATCCACTTCATGCAAGGCTACTTCAGTCAAGGCACTTACAGAAATTTCCAACACACAAGCCTTTGAAACAGGCTACACTTGTACACTTTTCAAGAGTAGGTTAGGAGTAAGACTTCTTCTTTGCCATTAAAATTCTACTTTTTTTTTTCTTTTTTAAATCTGATTAAAGGTATTTCCCAAGACACAGCTGCCCACACAGATCGTGATGGGGAATCCATGTAGGAACAATGCTGGGGAGCAATGTAGGAAGTATGCCCATCTAAAAACCTCTTGGGTTGTAAAACACAATCCTAGAAATGGCGCAGTTCATCCACCCCTAGCTTTGAGATTAAGTAAGGGTGTTACAAAATCTGTTAACTTACATGAGCACTTACAAAAAATGTCCACAAAAGACCCCCACACCACTAAAATACAATGTAATTACCACTTTCAGTAAGGAGAGATGGCAGCAGCACTGACGGAGCCTCAACAGCATGGACAAGATGTGGACAGTACTTGATACCTGGGAGGCACTTTGGGAGTCTGCTAGAAATTCCTTTTGACTGAGCCCAAACTCTTGTGCAACTGCAAGAGAAGTAAGACAAAACATTAAGAGCTCTTGGAGGCATTTCCGAGCACGGCCCAGCCACCCCGAGCAAGGGCTCCATCAATAAGAGAACCAACAGGCAAGCAAATACCCAATTTAACTAGGAACCCATCAAACCCCACAAAAACCAAACAAACCTAAACAAACCAACCAGACAAAACCCACAACATAAATCAGAGTGCCACATCCCTTATACTAATACTGACATCTCTTCTTTAAGCAGTTAGACCTTTATTTCAATGGGAAATTTTAGACCCCGAGAGATTAAGAGATTTGCCCAAAGTCACAACAGTGGAAACAGACTTTTGGAATACTATAGTAGGATTCTTTGTAACATCAGGAGAGCGTATTTTAAAGACTTTCTAAAGTCCTGACCCCACATGGTCAGGTCCATTCTCCCTCCTTAATTGCTCACTTAAGGGTCACTTCTGCAAATGTTTTCAGAGGATGGTGTGCTCAAACCTTTCTCAAATGGGTTACCACTGGCATACTCTCTGCCTTCATTTTTCTGCTCTTGTCTCTTTAGGTAGGACTGCAGTGTTGACCTGAAAAAACAGGCAAAGACTGTAGGGTTTACTGCAGGAAAAAAGGCAAGAGGGATCTGAGTTTGAACAAGCAAGCTGATGGCACATTAAGGTAAGAAAGGTTGCATTAATCATTTAGTCACAAAGCTTTCACACACACCCCTCCCCTCCTCCCCAGTTTTGTTTAACTTGAATACGATCAAAACCAATATCCATTTGGAAACTGCAAGAGGAAGCAAGTGTGCTTACTGAAATACCTTAAAAATAGGAGCCAGGGCTCAACAGGTAACTTTCTTCATAACAAAGGGACATCTTTAAATGTGTACTTAAAAGCAAGGAAGACTTTTTACAGCAATACTGTTGAGAGAGCATGAGGAAAACATGCAGTGACAATGGCTTGCATTACAACCATCTAGGAAGGCCAGCATAATTTCCAATTGTTTACATATCACAGGGCAAAGAACATAAATTCTCTCCTTTACAAGTACTGGCACATCATCATTTAATAATTACTGTTGCAGTTTCAAGGCTAGGCTACAAAGCTCATATAAGGCATGAGCATATGGGAGAAAATAAAGCCATTTCAACCCTTACCAGAACCAGTGATGTATTTTCAAACATGCTTGACAGATAGTCAGGGAAAAAAACAACTAATCCAAAAACCCAAACAAACCAGGAATTTGTCCTAAAGCTCATCTAAAGTAGATTTCTCTTTCCAATTTTATCATACCAGCAGAAACAAAACCACAAAGTACTGTATCTGTACCCATATTCATACCTGGATCTTGCAAAGAGCACATTGTACACAGACTGCTCCTCTGCTGAAAGTTTTAACTGATGCAACTGTGTGCTACGCTGGGGCAGAGATACCTGAGGTAAAAATACACAGGGTCATATGTATATAGTGCAGAAATCTTACACAGCATCACTAACACAGTTCCACAATTTAACACAGTATCCTACATCTCATTAAAGGTTTGTTCATTAAACGTATTTGCATTAATTCAACTGCGACACAACACAGATACTCACAGAACTCCAGTAGCCTAGTTAACACTCAAGATAAAAATCTTTATTCCAAATCATCTGATAACAAAAGGCATGAGCAACTAAGTATGGATTCAATTATTGCACTGTAAAAATAGTTCCCCATTCAGAATCAGACAGTACACCAAAACTAAACTATTTAAAAGCTTACAGATAAACTGAGTACTAGGTCACTGGTGTAACAGACTATTTGTAAAGAGTAATGCAGAAAGCCAATGCCCTGGCACAAACCATATCCATTTGACATGCAGCAGCTTTGATTCTTAAGAGATCTGGGCTAACTCAGAGACCTAGGCTAACTTTCCACTAAATGGACATCTACTTGCTGCAAATACTTGACATATTCTTGTCTGCATGTGATTTATAACTACAAGATTTAATTATTCTGTGTATTCCTGCTTTCTGGATTAAGCGATCTTAGCACTCCACAGACAGGCACTCCTGTGAAACCACAGTAGGACAGGAAAACCCATCGATTAATGAATTTATGCATGTGATAACTAACTGGCTGCTTCAAGGAAAACAATGGAATGGTTGTCTAGTTGTAGAGGGTGAAGTTCTTACCAAGGGCTTGCCATCTGAATCTAGCTGGTCCTTAGTTCTCCGTAATAAGAGGCTCCTGGTTAAGAGGCTTAGCCTCTCTTCTCCCTTCTTTGTGTTGTTATCTACCTGGTACTTCCACACTTTGTATTCATCAAAAGGAGAGCAACGTAGAAACCTATGACAGGAAGGAAGCAGACTTCATACCAAGAAAAAGAGTTCTTCAACAGCTCTTGAGTGAGCAGAACAAAATTTCTTGCTATCCAAACCATTTCCAAATGTAACTGCTAGGAGCAGCAAATAACACTTCTGCTGTAATGGCATTGATACCTTGCTTGTTCAAAAGTCCTACCATCACTAACACTGTGAAAGCATTTTTCTGATTCTGTACCTGTCACTTCTTCTTCACTCATTAGGTCTCAAACATCATCACCAAATGAAGTGTGTGCTACGGTTGTGGCTTAAGCCCAGCTGGTAACTCAGAACCATGCAATCACTTGCTCACTTCCCACCCTCTTTCCCCCCTACCCACTCCCACTGCCTAGTAGGAACAAAGGTTTTTTTACACAAAATTTCTGTTAATATAACTGGTCTTACTACCCCACATCTCAGAAACCTCTCAAACATAGAACAATTTCAGCACTTCATCAGCAAAAAATTACTGGAACTGGAGCCCTGTCCATGCGTCCACATGCAGCCAGCTCACCTCAGGAGAGAGTACATGTCCAGTAAGTTGTTCTGTATTGGTGTCCCAGTGACAGCCCATCTGGCACTGGCTCTCAGTTTGCAGACAGCTATAGAAGTTTGAATCTTTGGGTTTTTAATATTGTGAGCTTCATCCAATATAACTCGAGCCCAAGCTACCCTGAGCAGAGGGGAACAGGGAGATGACCCACTCTGAAAGAAAAAGCAGACTATAACCCAGAGCAATAACCTTACTAGACTCTCTAAGCAGCCACAAGCAAACCTATTTTCCTGGCAAGAAGCCTTTTCCTGATGTTAGGCAGTAATAATCTTGAGCTCTCACTGTCATGTAAGATATGCTTTCAAAAAAAATCATCTCTTCAAAGCTTCAATTAATGTTTATAAACTGAAGAATATAACATGTTTGCCTGTCCTTGATAACAATTTCTGATCTTCTGCTGGTTTCCTTGCTTTTAATATTGTATCACCTCTTTCTTCCCAAGAGGCATTTCAGACTGACCTAGAGCCTGAGTGTGACAGGTTTCTGGTAGTTTAAACTGATGTTAGTGCTTCAAGCAGCAAAGAAGATAGAACATGGGTCTAGAGTTCCTTCAGCCTCACCTCAAGGTGAAACTCCTAAAATGACTTTTAAGTCATTTCAACTATATTCAATATAGCGCATGTTACTACACAACAGGTTTATTGTTAATGTATTTCCCCACTGTCTTTCTGCCCTTCATAGCACTTCCTCTCACCACTTAATTTTTATTGTGCAAACTCAACAGGGGACTCCTGGAAATAAACAAATTCAACCTGCTCACTATAGCATTCATAAGGTGCTACTTGAAACAATGGTACGCAACAAAACGTTTTAAAAACATTAAGGCAACAAAACATTAAGGCAATCCTCTTATCAGCAGTATGGCTTCTCACTGTCACATCATGGTCCTCTGCAGGGACCTCCCCCTCTTCTTTTCTTGTGGGGACCTCTTTAGAGAGAAGGCTGTAGGTTGTGACAACAACATCATATCCAGAAAGCCTGCATAAGGGGAAAGTAGTAATAAGGAGCAAGAACAAATGAGGAATTCATTTTACAAGACAGACAAAATGCATACTGAAGGTTTAAGAACAACCCAGTTCTACAACAGCTGAAATGCAGAGTTCCACAGAAAACTGAGTTTCATGGCAATCAAGGACACACTGTCCTCATTTTATGCGTACCAGAGGTAGGCACAGCAAGCTCAAGAAGACAGTAAAAGCCAGTGGCACAGAATGTACACCACATGAAAAGAACCCACTTAGCATCTGGCACCTAGAAATACTGCTCAGCATGGCCTAAAGTGGTATAGAAAATTTTCTGATTTATACATTAAGCTGATAATAAAAAAGTGCACCCATAAAGCACAAGCATGGAAGAAACTGCCACAGTCAATCTCTGCAAACAAGACATGTTCTAGAGAATGTACACTTTTTATTTTCCTCTCTCTCTTTCTTATCAGGAACTGCAATAGCCTGCATCAGAAAAACTCAGAATGGGCACAGGCCATAATGGTTTTGCTATATACACCCTGGCAGCAGATATCAGCCTGACCTTGTGGATCCTCCACGTCAGATTCTTTCATCATTCTACAGCCATCAAATTTCAACTTCAATCTAGACAATCTCTTGCTAAAGTAGCATTTTATTCTTCTTGGTCATATTTATGGTTTAGCACTTACACCTCAGCATGTTTATCTCTGTTTGGCCCATGGTACAAATAGACCCTCAGTTTGCCAAAGCCCACACGCTTGTCAATCTCTTTCGTCCAGTGATAGATCAAGGATGAAGGACAAATTATTAAAGTGCTGCAGGAGGGGATAACAGTAGAATCTGCAGGGAAATATTGCAGACAGGTTTCAATGTCTTCACATTAGACTACAACAATTAAGATTGATCCACTTTTCCTGTGACCACAGTGTGTGAAGCGGACATCTCTACAGTTCATTCTTGGGAACTGTTGGTTCTGGGTGGAAAAAACTACTTAAAATACTAATGCATCTCTTCTGGTCCACTCAGAGTAGAGTTATGCTATGTATCTGTGCACATCCTTTGGATAAGCTAAAAGGTTAGAATTCAGGAACTAACTCTGATTGCTCCTGAGAATATAGTACCAAATAAAGTCTTGTTTCCTGACCTAGAAGACTGAGATGTTACTGGTTTGAGCCATACAGGAAAACCAAAAACATAGTGAGTAAACTTGGCAAGACAGGAAAAAGTAGTCCAACCAGTTCCAGGAGGATGGAGACACTAGCAGGTTGTGAACACAGAAACAACCATAGAAGAATCATAGAATAGTTAGGGTTGGAAAGGACCCTAAGATCACCTAGTTCCAACCCCCCTGCCATAAGCAGGGACAACTCACACTAAACAATGCCACCCAAGGCTTCGTCCAACCTGGCCTTGAAAATACTCTTTAAAAACTCTCACATCCCTTACCTCTAGAGACAATGAAATACCTAAAGTGCATACTATATGGTGGAAAAAATTCTGTACCATTTTTGGACAGCCAGATTTCTAACTTCTCTCTTTTCTCTGTCTTCAGCTGCTTCTGGGCCAGAATGAGAGCAATCATTGTTAGAGTCTTCCCCAGGCCCATGTCATCCGCTAGAAAAAGGCATAGAGAAATTGTGATGATCTGCAAAAATGAGTCCCCCTAGCTCAGATCTACACCGAGGTAAATACTGCAACATACTGGAAATCAGGAAATAAAAATATACATATGACATATCCAGGTTAGCATTTTGGAATGGATTAATAGCAGTAATCAGTCAAAGGGCACATCAAAACAAGCTTCTTCAACATATCTGCAAAATGACTAGTTATTGGTCTCCAAGTAGGTTATGTGCCAAACTGTTTTTGCCATAAATCTGCCTCCCAAAGTCCACTTTCCTGTTCAGGTGCTTACCTAGAATACCTCCACACGGCCTCTGACTTTCTCTCCAGAGTAGCCATGCAAGCGCCTGTTTCTGGTGCAGAAGCAGTGGAACCTGAGAAGGCAAGACAGAGGAATTGAAGAAAACACCTTGCAGAGTTCAGACCCTTCTGAACTCTGTACCAAATTATCCAGCTGAACTGTCCTACTACAGTCTTACTAAACAGAGTTGGCCTACGTGTTCTTCTCCCACATGGACAAGGATATCTTAGGAGTTGCCTATCTTGGTTAAGACAGGTATGCTGACCTACTGCTATGGTCAGCAGTACTACAGGTCAGCCTTGCTAGTACTTTATATGCAAACCACCCTCGTGCCTCACAGTGCTTTGAGAGCATATAAAGGTAGCTCATTTGGGTGGAAAATCCACCCAAGCCTGCCTTGCTCACAACAGTCATCGCTGTCAAGGAGAGGGATTGAGAACACTTGTCCTTTCTCACCAAGTCCAAGACCTACACTGACTCTTAAAACAAAACACAAAGGATTGCATACTGTCATCGTGAGACACTAAATGGCCTTCCCCAGCACCACAAAGGTCTCAAGAGGATCTGACAATGACACAACACACACACATCACACACCATCTTGCAGAGATATGTACCATCCAATACCTTGCACATAACCTCAAACTATGAGTTCTGCACCAGCTGATAAAAAAACTGCTTTTTTGAAGATCAGAACAGACTACTCTGGAATCTGTTGGGTTGCATGAACTCAATCATCTGCAACACTTTTTTAACAGACTTTTTATAGCTCACTGGGAGACCTAACTGGAGAAAAGAACAATAAGGTTCTCAGTCTGTTCCTCATTAGAGGCCTGCCTCTGTTCTGCCAGTCATGTACAAATGGTTGTGGGTTGGTTGCTTTGTCTGAAGCACAACTGCTTCATTCAAGCACTAAATATTCTGAAGAAAACTACTGCAAGAGGATAGAACATCAGTGCAATTCTCATGGACGGAAAGTAATTAAAGCATCTCCTGCCAGCAGGATGAAAACTGCAAAGTGCTTCAAAGTGTGAAAGGGCAGGATGCTCTAGGATATCACCCAGATGTTGCACCTCATTCATCAGCATAACGCCCTCCATCCATGCCAACTTACCTTCAATCCAGAGGGATCTTCAGCTACTGTCTGATCTTCTGGACAAGATTCTAAAGATTTATGAAGATTATTAACAGCTTCACTTATGGCACTGTGTACAGTCTTGATTCGGTCTACTGTCATTATTCCTCCATATAGATTTTGCGTACCAGAGTTCACTATAAAGATACAGTATTACACATGAGATGTGTTTACACAGTTAACTTCCCAAACAGATCTTTCATCTCCGAGACTGATCTCAGTGGCTACAGTGGGCAGTACGCAGCTCACAGTAACAGAAAAGTCTTAGTACTCTGACACATTTCCACAAGTTGCAGGTTAATTTAGAAACAGTTCCCACCAGTGTTTTCTTTAATCAAAAAGTCCTTCTGTACTTACTTCCAAAACCGTGGCCGTAATATTCACTGGAACTCGAAGCAGCAGCAGCAGCAGAGGGGTGACTGTGTGAGCCTGAAGGGGTCCTCGCTGTAGGATCCTGGAGCGGTAGTGGTGTCACCAACTTCGTACCACTTGGCCTGCCTAATGGGTTAGGCAAAGATTCCTCACAGCAGCTGCTGCTTTTGCTTTTCTCATCTTCAGAAGAGAGGAATCGCAGGTTGGCAAGGTTGCACAATGGACTTCACAGCCTTCTTGTTACAGGCCAGAGAACTGCCTTCCCCCCCACTAATAATCTGCTTGCAAAGTATTATGAAATGGTCCCATGGATTTACCAGGGTAGCCAGTTACCATATCACTCGAGCTACTGCAACTACTACCAGGCCTTACCTACTGCTAGCCTGCTCCTACATGGCAGGCAATGCAGTTCTGCTCAAGCCTGAATGTGTGATTTATACCAACACTGAACTTTGCAACTGCGATCAGGTTAGTGGAAACACAAGGTCAATTTTGTATGCTGTTCCCATGGGGCTTAGATGTTTTTAAAAGGAATTTCTCATCAACGCTTTGGTCAAAAAACCCTTTCAAATTATCCAAGAAGAATAAATGGAGCAAGAACTCATGAGCTTTTATCTCCTTCCTGGAAAGGTCTGTCTTGCTTAAAAAATTATATGGTACAAGACATTGGGACTGCTTGCTGTGTGGTGGCCCTTGAGTTACTGCTTCCTTGCTAGAGATCTTCAGCTTCCAGTTATCGAAGTATCTTTTCATCAACACAATTGATATTATGATCACAAAGTAACTGTCTTGTTGAGGTGATCATATGGGTCAAAATGCCTTTCTTCCACAGATGATTAATACTAGTTAATAGAATTGGGAAATCACTTTATAGGAATGGCATACTGGAAGCTGCTATCTTGTATCTGAAACATTCAGACACAGCAGCCAAAACATGCATAACCAGGATTGTTTCACTCTGCAACAAAGAGGAAGTTGACACTTCACTGGCAAGTTCTCAGAGGGACACCTGCCACAAGCATGAAGCCAAAGCTAGAAAAAGAGCTAGGGTCTTAACTATGGGAGGAAACTCTTCTGGGAAGCCATCACGCTTCAGGGGAAATGCCTAACTTGTTCCATTCATCCTCTCCCAGACACACTTTGCAGCTAACACTTTTCACCTTCAGTGAATCTCAACATACAAACTTTATATAGACCACATGCCATATATAATTTTATGATATAGTTCCTCAATAACAACAAGTATATTAAGACAAACTGTTTTGCAAAGTTCTGGTGAAAACAAAAAAAAAAGGCATAAATGTAGCCCTGATTTCCAGCAGTACCTGCTGTCGAAATGTTAAGAGTACTAAGTGCAGCTTCCAAATCCTGCACTTGCTTTAATAACCGTTCCCCTTTATCTGGCAGCAGCTGAATGTTCACTGTAGCCAATGTACTCTGCAAAACACAGAAGAATCCAAAAGCTGAGTGTGCTTTCTGCCAACAGAGAACAATCAGGTCAGAATAACAGGTGCAATAAATTACCTTCTTCTGCTTCAGCTGGACTACGAGATGGTTGTGAAGAGCTTTAGGGTCCTGAGGTCCTTCCACATGATGCAAGGCTGCAGCTCCTGGCAAAGATGTCCCCTGCATACTTTTTCCTGATTTTCCTGAAGGAATTTCTCTTGACTGCAAACCCTCAACTGATTTTTCAGGTTTACTTTTGCCTAATGAGGAACAAACAAATTCTACATCATCACTGTCACTATCAGAGACTTCATCAGCAGGCTGTTCCAGCCCTGGCCTGATTTGTGTCTTGGGCAGCACTGCCTCTGCTCCTGCCTTGAGGGCAGCATGTTGCAATGGCAGCTGTGGCACTGCTGGAGAAATCACACCCATAGACATCAGTTTCATTTCTCCTTTCTTCCAACTAATGTATTCTTTCTCTCTGGTTTCTTTATCCCCACAGCTTTTTAAGCTTTTCTCTTGAAACTGCTCCTCCTCTGGGAGTCTGGGGGTTGAGCTTTGCTTTCCAAGACCTGGTGGAAGGGGCTCTGATCTCCTGCCTGGTTCTTTCTCCACACACTCTGAAGATTTCTTGGATTCCCTTCCACCACCGTCATGTTTCTCTTTCTCCAAAAGCGCATTTTCCCCTTTCAAGGTCTCAGAAAGATCAAGTTTAGATTCAGACACTGTGCTCTCCTTAAGTTCTGGATGACTCCCATTTCCCTTGGCCTGCTTTTTCTCAGTTTTCAGCCCTTCTAGAGGTTCTTTCTCTACGGAGAAATCAGAGGTTGATTTCTCTTCTTTATGCGACACCAACACACTCTCTTTCTCTGCTTGTCCTCCATTTGCTTTACTTTCCTCTCTGTTTCCTTGTTTCATTTGTTTGCAAGATGATGGTTCACAATTCACTTTGAAGGGATTTCTTTGCCCACTGGGATTGAAGAGAGGTGCTGTGCTGGGGTGGGACTCTAATGCTTCTGACACTTTGGTAGCTTTTGGATCCTGAAATATATACGAGTAAATGCTAATGTGCAAATTATTAAATCCTGCTAACTATACACACAATCTGATCATCTCAAGGAAGACTTGATTCTCTACAAACACCCTCCTTCCTATCATGTTAACAGGATCAGAATAAACATTTTACAAGGAAAACAAAACAAAAATACTGGTTTTTTGCTTTTTTTGCCATTCCCATGTTTTGTAGAACCATTTTTTTTGCCATTCTATGTCTTGTAGGACCAAGTCACAAGAGAATCATCCTCAAGAAAAGAGGAGAGCCAAAGATCAAACCCAAAGGGGTTTTTTAAGACTGGAGAACACACAACTGAGGAGTAAGAGAAGTCTCATCTAGAGCACAGCAGGTGATGCACTTTTCAGATAAGAAAATATATTCTCTTCCTGTATGTAGTCTCAGAGATTATTACAGTATACAGAATGAAAAGTCATGCTGGAATAAGCTGATATAATACAAATGAAACATTCATACCTTCCATGGGATGCTTCCACACCACTTCTTCCCATTCAACTTACTTTTAAGGCATCGGTAAAACAACCTGTTAAAGAATAAAACAAGATTTGAACTGCAGGAGCCAGTAAAGAACTGTAAGTGCTCTTTAAAAAGTACTTTGCACCAAAACCATCCCAGACAAATCCTTTTGATATGCACTTTACATCCAGACTTCTCTATAGCAAAAGGCCATGAACACTCACCAAAAGGCTTTTTACAGAAGCACTGTTCTCTGGCTTAGGAAGAGAATTTTTCGGGGTTTGGGTTGTTTGTTTGTTAATTTCAGCAATAAAAAACCCACAACAGCTCAGGCAAAAATATTGTCTATGCTCAGAGCCTCAGAAGTGCCCTATGATTTCAAGGTGTAATGAAACAACTATTCTTTTAGTTACACTACCCAGGCCACCTCATCTTAAAGCACCTCAGGAACAGAAATAATTTGGAACAGGACTGCCAGTTAAATGCAAGAACTTTATCAGAATTAAAATTGGTGAATTTGATGTACTCATCATGAGTCTTGGATGAACGCAACCACACACATGTTCAATTCTGTTAAAAACAAACATATCTGATCACTTATACCACTGAATATAGTTGCTAAAAGCCAGCAAACATTTTGAAACATGCTAGGTGAAGGCCTCAAAGCTGGATGAGCCTTTTCAACTTTAGAAGGAGACCACAAGTCCGCCCCATCAAACAAGTCCAGACGTTCAAACTGGTACAACAAACCCTTGTTTCCACTCTGAGGAACTTACCGGTGTTCATCCGTGTCCTGAACCTGAACCAGGACTTGCAGCTCCACCACGTAGCCCTCATGGATCAAGCACTGAGAAGGAGGAATACTGAAAAGACAAAAAGGTGGAAGAAAAAAGACGAGCCACAGGGCACAGCAGCAGCAAAAAGAGTCACTTGGGACAAAATAATTGGAGAGTCTTCTCAAAGACTACATAACTAAGAAAGCAAGTTTGCAACGTCAGGAAGAAATTCTTCCTTATGAGGACAGTGAGGGGCTGGCACAGATTGCCTGGAGCTGTTGCTACCCCATTCCCTGGCAGTGCTCAAGGCCACGTTGGACGGGGCCTTGAGCACCCTGGTTCTAGTGTGAAGTGCCCCTGCCCATGGCAGAGGGTTAGAAGTAGACGTGCTTTAGGGTCCCTTCCAACACAACCCGTTCTGTGATTCGACAGCTGCTGACACAGCACTGAACTTCCCTCAGCGCAGCCGTGTGCCGCCATGTGTGTGGGTGCCGCCATGTGTGTGGGTGCCGCCATGTGTGTGCCGCCCCTTCGCACCGCCCCCCAGCGGCACAACAGGGAACAGTCTTCCCGCCCCGCCACCCTGCACCTACGGCGCCGGGAGGACGAAGCCGCAAGCCGCGGGGCCCTGCTTGCCGCACACGTAGAAACTCTTCCCCTTGTTGGGGCCATCGCGGACGCCCGTCTTCAGGAAGCAGAGGGTACCTGCAGGGCCGAGGAGAACTGGTCAGCCCCAGCCCCAGCCCCAGCCCCAGCCCCAGCCCCAGC